>HE668030.1:18890-30776 GCA_000313835.2 Heliconius melpomene melpomene | reverse complement strand
CGCAACCCAACACGCAATGCCTGCAGAATTCAAAGGAAAGTGGGAAACAAAAGTGTCTTAATTGTAACGACGTGTCTTAACACTAGGCTTCCTCTGCCTACCCTGCTACATTCGTAATACGGCATGAAGCTGAAAAAAAATAACAATAAACTCACCTCAAAAATAGAGAGCCGAGAACAAATAAAGTAGTGAAGAGAGACAGTGTTACCAACATATATAGTACTGTCTGCGTTTGAGCAGCGCGCCACACCTGAGGGTATATTTAACATTTATATATTTCATTTAATAATAATTAAATAATTTTTCTTAATCACTTCATTCAGTAAATTAAATAACTTGAACTATTATTCTCTTAAATTATATTATATAATTATATATTTTTCAGAAAAAAAAATTGAAAAATTCTCAACATAACATCTTTAGGTAACTTTGTTAAGGTTAATTAGGTAAGCTCACCTTCCTTCCAGTCTGACATGCGCGGAGAGCGGAGAATTTCTTCACATAGAATAATAGCAGACATTTAGCGAGGAGAGCTATTACTAAGAGCGGAGAGAACGCGAGCCCCACCCACAGTATTGACTGATTGTAAATCAGAGTTAGCGAATTATAGGCTATGTTGAATTCTGGTGGCGAACCAAGGATTTTTAGCCTAAAAAAGTAGAAAAATAAATAATAGAATTTCTTTATATAGAATAACAAACATTTTGCGAGGATAAGTATCACTAAGAGCTCCGCTCTAGAAGAATATGTTGAACTCTGGAAATAGTCATTATAATATATAAAAAAATTATGATAAAATTTGAACAATGTGTGATTTATTCAATTTATACTAAATACTTCCGTTGCAATGGACTCAGCGTGGTGCAGCAGCACTACCTTTCTTTATAAAGGCGACGGTTGCGAGCCCAATTATCATATAGGGAAATTAATTATTTTTTAAACAAATTCCTTGCTTTAGTAAGAAGCGAAAGTGCGGCTTTGAGTTCCGCGACTCAATATACATACATTGTGTCGAAAATAGAACTCAGCGCGTGAGAAACGGAGTGTCAACACACTAGGACTAATACCATGTTATACTATATAAAGCTATCTTTACCTACCCTGCTATGTGCAGCATGGAGCAGACAAAAACGGAATATTTTTTTTAAGTGTGTTTACAACACATTCAAGGAAAATGTAAAAAAGGATATATTGCATTTATGAAATATAATTTCACCACTTACTTAAACAACCAGGCCCTTGCAAACTCAACAGCAGGTAATATTATAAGTGATATAAAAGCGTCTAACACAACTAGACGGTACGCCTCCTGCCCTACACGAGTCTCCCAACACTGAAAAAAATACAACAATAAGAAATATTAAAAACTTATTTTAATATATTTTTAAGATCAGCCCCCAAAAATTTTCTTAGAAATGAAAAAAAATCAGCTTCACCTGTATCCCGCACACAGCAGGGTAGACAGAAGAAACATGTTAAGATACTCTGTTCCCTTTATAAAATTATATATTATTAGCTTATGTGTTATTCTGATGTATAGGGTACGGTAATGTTTCATGTAAATCAACAGATTTACTGAATGCCGTGGATATGCGTGAAAGTGGAACAAACCTCCATCCTCAAAAGCTTTCAAATTTATAATATTAGTATAATAGGATAGGATTAAGCAAGTGTATATAATAATTAGAGAACTCCCCAACTCACCGTATCACCCGACTTCGCCCAGTAGAACAGCAACAGCACCAAAATCCCTATATCTAACAGCCAAGTCCTCGCTATCGTCACGTAGAACGCTGTTCTAACGTCGTAGAACTCCAATCTAAATAAGTTATTGAAGTTGTTTGAGATGGTATTGGGTTCAAATTTGAAAGAAGTTTTGTGATTAAGTATTTTTTTGAGTTCACGCCGTATCCTGCACATAGCGTGGTAGGCAAATATAAGGAACAAATTAAGCACTCCGTTCCCATTAAGACACATCCGTTCCCTATTTTCCGCCGAATTCTGAAGACATTGCATATTGAGCGTCACCCGAGAAATGATTATATTTCAATTATGAAGCACAATTGTCGGTTTGAGTCCCACTGGAAATAAAATGGGGGAAATGAAATATATAATATTTTATTTAGAACCATGGCGTAGAGTTCTGCCACTCAACACGCCAATATTTTAAGGGTGGTAATTGAATGTCTTAATATTATGTCGAGTGTACAGTGTCATGTAATAATTCTAAAATAACATTTATTTTTAAAAAATATACTGCTCATATTTTAAATATTTTTGAAATTAAAAATATATCGCTGGGACTGAATTTAAATGGATTGGACTGGACTGGATTTGGAAACACAACAATTGTTGGTTCAAACCCAACATTTATTTTGTGACAAAAGTTTTAGTAATGGTTATTATTAAAAATAAAATGTGTTATCCAAGTTTTAAACAATATTAATCGTATAAAAAGAGTTTAACAAATAATACTGCAAAACAAAAAAAAACAACCAATGAAAACAAAAAAAACTAAACTCACTTAACAACAACATTAAGAAGAAGAGGACAAACACACACCACCGCCGTCACTATCATCGATATGTAGACGTAGTGACCGATCTCTCCTCCTATCTCCTGACTCAGGAGTATCCAGATAGCGTAATGGACACCAAAAATGAAGACTAAAGTAACTGTAGTGACCAGGATATTGGTGATTCGTCTTCCGAAGGTAATCCAAGGTGTGGATTTGATTTGTTTTCTATTTTGCTCAGCCAGAAGTTCCTGGTTAAAGAAAAAAAAACTCCTTTATTGATTTTCAAACTAGCAGTAGTAGATTCGAATTACACTTGGAGGAAAGAATATTTTCATTTCATGTAACAAGACAAGGTATGTCTATAGTTGACAACACGCAATATCCCGAAAATTAGGCGTAAAATAAATATTTTCATTTCCTCGCTCCGGTAACGAGGCAAAACGCAATGCCTTCAGTAGTCGCCGAAAATTGAGTAACGGAAGTTTCTTAATGGAAACACTAGTCTCCCAGGTTTTCTCTGCATACCCTGCTAAGTGCATCATACATACAGCATGAAGTTAAAAAAAGTGGAATAAAAATACTAAATTCACCTTAAACTCGTGATACAGAGCTCTAGCTGCCAAAGCGGCTGCGCTAGGACTCGCGATACCGAAGTCCCACCCGCAGAACAATTTAGTGGCCAAAGCTTGTCTTAGGGCTTCGCCGCCGCCGCCCGAAGGCTCAATAAAGTTACGTCGGTAGGAATACGCTGTTCTATATAACGGAGAGAGAAATAAGCAGAGAAAATAATTAATTATATATAATCGCAGTTCTAAATGTGGAAATAGAAAGTCGAACGTGTTTAAATTAAAAGTAATTTATAATTGATCAATAGTCAACAATGTCTATGAGAAAGATTTAACTAGATTTATTAAATAAATAAATAATATAAAAAACAATATAGTTCAGTCATGGCGAGTTTTTATTTCTTCGTTTTAGTATGAGGCAAAATGCGGCGTTGAGCTCTCGTCACTCATCACAAATGTATCCAGAATTCGGCGGAAAATAGTGAATTGAAGTGTCTTAACGGGAATGGAGTGTCCTAAAAGTAGATTCCCTCGATCTACTACTTTGTGCGGGATAGCGATTAAGTAAATAAACACAATATAGTGAAAAAACAATAAAATACTCACCTATAGCACAACACAGCAAAAAACATCAAATACAAACAGACCATGGTGAAGAAATACGCAAATGGCATGTTATAATGTAAGGGACCATTGTTGACGGGGCCGTTGTGATAGTGTCCGTACAATAATAGTGTATTTTCTAAACCACCCTGAAATAAATGAAATAACACATTTCAATCAATGAGGCAGAGCGCGGCGTTGAGGCCCATTAATCAATATGCAATGTCCCGAAAATTCGACGTAAAGAGGGAAACGGAGTACACAAAATGAAGTATAAAAATATATATATCAAAAGACAATCTGAAACAAAGTCTTGAAAATAACTCTAGATACGAACATACACAAACTAAAAAAGAACTTACCATCCCACTAATAAAATCCAAAGGTGCTAAACTATTTGTATAATTCCGTCTACTGTCAAAGAGCGTTTGTGGTACCACTATAAAGGTGATGACGAGGATGGACAGCATCAGGTTGACTCCGAATAACCACCTCAGAAGATGGAAATAGGAACCGACTGCTGATCCAAGATTACCCTCAATGTTCCTGATCGCCTCGTACCAGAGCTCGATTGAGAATAGGAAATCACGGGAGCGGTCACGAAACTGGATAAATTAAGAAGAAAATGTTGAAATGCTTTCTTGTGTAGAATAATATAACACTTTTTTAGCTTCACGTTGTAATCTACATATAGTGGGATAGGCAGATGGAACCTAGTGTTAAGACACTCTGTCCCCTACTTTTTAAAAGGGGTTATTTATAATGGGGGTGTTTGCTTTTCTATTTAAAAACCTAGTAAGTACCGTGCCGTTTTTATTCGTACATTTATAATTTACGAATGAAAACGGCATTTCAAGCTTTTATATCGATCTCAGAGCTGAGAGCAATTTATAAAAATCTAAGATTGTTTTGCCTCGGATTGTATTAATCAAACTAATATGTATTTTTGTTTCTATAAAACATTTAGGTAATAACGATAACATTTAGTTATCAAAATATAAGTTTTTATTTACTCTACATAGGATGAGGAAAAGCGTAATAAATGGACGGCGCAATTTTTTTCTTATGCACACAAAAAAATCTTACCCTCTTCCAAGCAAAACTAATCCTATACTTCATTCTCTTGAACATCGATATCGGCCGTTGTTTGGAACGAAGACTGACAGACGCTGACAGCTTGGCGCGTACATTTCGTTTCATTGTTAATCCTTGAGGTAGATCTCTTAGTGCTTCCCTGTAAAAATAATTAAAAAAACCCTTTTTAAGATATTAAAAAAATCAATTTCACTCTTTTTCCCCCTATTTTCTGAATATTATAGTCATTCCCCTGAAAGAGATCGCACCCACAATTATCCCGTTTATAATAAGACACAACAGCATAGCGTTTGACTGTCAACGCGATGGTTGTGGATTTGAGTAAATTAATTTTTTTTCATTTCTTCGCTCTGGTAAGAAGACAAAGCGCGGCATTGAGTTCTGCCACTTAACACAAAAAGTTTCGAAAACTATTTGTAGGCAACTCTGCTTTATGCGAAATTCAGCTTGTATCTGAAAAAAATCCCGTAACCGTCACCCTTCCGAGTCCGTCCGTCACTATACGAGTCCTCACTTACCTCCTCAACTCCTCAGAAATCGGATTATCCTCCATGAGCTGGTGATGCTGTTCCATCTCCCGCACAATGATGTCGGCTTGCTTGTCGGCCGCGTCCGGCGTGTCTGACATCGATGCTTGGAGAAGCTCATTCTGTTCACTGTTCACTCTGCGTAGTCTTAGCGTGTCTAAAAGGAGAAAATACAAAAATATTTTTAAAAGAAAATTTATATTTCTTGCCGCTCCACGCTTTATCCTACATAGCGGGGAATCTTTTGTTAAGACATTCTGTTTCCCAATTTTATAGGTACGAAATTGGCCTGTAACAGAAATCGAAACCATAACCATTGGGTTTATAGTCAGAAATTGATAAGGATAGAGGGTAGACTCTACACATATAATGCTTAATTGAGGGCACTGTGGCCCAGGGTGACTGTAAATGCAGGTTTTGGGTTTGATTTTCACAAACCTAAAAAAGAAAATTTATACAGATGAAACTAAATTAACTAAAATTCATAAATTTAAAAAGTATATTATTTCATAGTTTAAAATTGTAACTTTTTACAAAATTAAATTTTTGAAAGGTTTTTTTATTTTACATCAATTGTTATATTATAAAGAGAAATATTAAAAAATATATATATACCATTTCACTAGATCTATATTTCCTATATAATCTAACAATAATAATAATTACCCATTGGAATTTCCATTTTATTATCAACATAGATAATAAATTTCTAAGAAAAAATAGACACTAAGTTTAAAAATTATAAAATTTTATGATTTAAACCAAATTCACTAGTACCTCTACAATATTCTTCTTTACTAATGAGAAAAAGCAGCATTCATATATGATTCATACTTACTGTTTCTTAGGAAACTTCTAACTTAATTAGACCTTGTTAAGAACATGTTATAACAATTGTAAATCTGATTTTTGAAGGTACACTGTTACCTCTACAAGTTACAAGTTACAGGGCCTTGATGGGTTGTGTTTACAAACTTTTTTTTAAATATTTTTTCTAATAGACTTTGGGTAGATATTTTTATACATATTATAAATGCAAGAGTACTTGTGTTAAGTAAATATAATTTTTACCGATTCAATGTTATAAACATATAAGTAATTATTGACTACGATTACTACTAAGATTTTTTATGTTATATTAATGTATTTTTAACTAAAACGAAGTGGAAGCTTATGGCTAGAGTGAGTGGTAAGAGAAGTAGGGGAGACCTTGGTGGACCTTTAAGAACATGTTCATACATTGATGATAATGACCCTCTAGGCATATATGAAGTTAATGTAATGTGAAGTGGAGACATATTAATTGTTGTTACATTTAAACCACATTGTTGTTTAATAATAATACAACACAAATAAAGTTTAATAATAATTGAAAGACACCATGTTGTTGTTTAATAATAATAGAAAGAAAGATGAATTTCAAAATTCATTAAAATTTAAATAAAAAGACAGGTAAAGATAGGTAAATAGCAAAATAATTGTACTAGATTAGTATTAAATATCGGGACACAAAAACTATGTAACTTTAGATAGATAGATTTTTTTCTTAATAATAAAAAGTATAAGCAAAAAAATATAAAACCAAAATCTCAAATCAAACAATAAGCTAATAAGTATACTCACTATGTGGATTCTGTCGAGAGGGCATGAAGTTAACGACCTGCCTGGCTACATTGTTGCGGAGGGTAAAAGTACGCCGAGCATTTGCTGGTCTCATTTCTATATTTTCAGTATCTTCCTCCATTTCCATTTTAACTAAAGTATAGTATAAAATATATAGCTTTTTTAAAATAGAACTAAAAATAATACACAAATAATATATTAAACTTACTTTATGAGTCTTTTCATTTACGTTTGTGACTCATTAAGAATTAAACACAAGGAAGCTAGACTATTAGATATTCACGGCATATTTCAAAAACATCTAGATTTCTTTATAATATGATAATTATAAGATTAGATAAAATACATATATGATATGATAAGATATGTGATAAATAGTTTCAATAAACAAAAATAAATATAAATATAAATATTTGTTATGATTTGAGCAATTATTTCATGTTGACATTGACAAATATAAAAAAATTGTATATACTGTGGGTTTGAGTCTAATCTATACTAATATAATAAAGCGGAAGAGTTTGTTTGTTTGTTTGTTTGTTTGAACGCTAAGATCTCTGGATCTACTGGATCGATTTACTTTGTTTTTGTTTTGTATGAAAGCTGCATTCTTCAGAAGTGCTATAGGCTATATAATATTATATTACAAATATGTACTAATAAATTAAAATACTTTCTAATTTGACATGCAATTTATTCTGCCATGTTAATAACAACCGTCGTCGCTACGCGACCGCGTTCGTTACCGCGTCATTTTGATATTGATCCTTATGAAAATAAAAATAATAGTCACTTTTAGCATTTCATCTAGATTGAAATTATATTTCTATAGAAATTATATTCTTATATTTCAAGCAGGCGTAGCCGCGTCCGGGTCCACTAGTAGTAAAATATAATGAAAAAATACGTAGACGTAGAAGAAATATACTGATAGACGCCAGTCTAGTCTAGAAAACCAGCAAATTAATTTATTCTGTTAAAGAGACAGCTTAAGTCTTTATAACCAACACGTACAAATTAAGACTATTTAACAATTATCATTCTTATAGAGTGGATCAAACTTAAAACCAACACGATTTATTTTTTGGCCTTATGTATTAATGAATATTTGTAATGTTTAAATAAATGTAACAAGACATTGAAGAAGATTGTTTGCCACTAACTCCAAAGCTCTAAAATAAATAAGATATTTTAAACGGCCGTATCCTATTTAACTATTAACAATATAGAAACAATTGTACTTTTTAAACACACAAATAAATTATCTGAAAAAAAATGAATTCCTTTTTTTTCAAAATATACTCAACTAAAAATAATATAATCTATGGACAATTGACAGTTCTCCTTTTTAAACTTAAATTACAATGTCATTTCCATTGTGTTCTGTGAATTTCGTTCGGCACTTCTATAATAGTAATTTCATTTACAGTGACTTCTGTTTTCATCTAAAAATGAAAAATCTATTATATAAATTGTGAAACTTATCATTCATGTGTAAGAAATGTAAGAGAATAATTTAATACATACTTTATTACTTTCTTTTAACAGATCAGTATATGTATAATATATATCATAATCATTGAATGTTTAAACATTTTAAATAAATGTTTCAATATTTATTTCTTATATAGATATATATTTATTTTACTATATAAATAGGAAATATTTGAGTCATCTATGAGAAAATTATTTCTCTTATATTTTTTTATCTAAACATCGCGACATTTAAGTATAATTACTCATTTCCTGTTTTTTCACAAATGGGATAAACACTTTATATCCTATATAAGTTTATATCGAAGGTATTTTAAAACTAGTGTTCTTTGTTCTACATAGCTCTCCTTACAAAATGTTATATTTCAGATCAAATGCTTAATTAATATGGCTTCACCATCAAACGTGACAGTTCACACTATAAGAGCTATATTAAATGAAGTTATAGATTCTCTTGAGTCACCAGACTATGCCGCTAAGTTGGATGAAGCCAAAGAAGCTGCTGGAAATGAGATGTTAAAAATGATGCAGCTTGTATTCCCAATGGTAGTGCAGATTGAAATGGAAACTATTAAACGTCATGGTTTCAGTGGTTCTAGGGAAGGTATTATATTTTTAAATATTTATTATGACACTTATATTGCATGGAATATTATGAAATGCAAAATTTTTAGAATTATAAAAATGAGGTACTTTATACACAATAAGCATAATATGAAAGATCATATTTGATCGCATACAACATAGAGCTGTTCGAATCATTAAGGACCCAGTAAGCTGTGAAAGGCTTGACACTTTGGCTCTGCGTAGAAACGTCTCCTCGCTGTGCGTTCTCTATCGCATTTTTCATGGTGAGTGTTCTGAAGAACTGTTCGACCTGTTACCTGCCGCCGAATTTTCCAACCGCACAGTACGTCACAAACTTAAATACCATCCACACCACCTGGATACGTGGCACTCCACTACTGTGCGGTTTCGTAGAAATTTCCTTCCACGCGCCACCGAACTGTGGAATGGCCTACCCGCGGCAGTGTTTCCAGGTCGGTACGATATGGGTACCTTCAAAAAGCGCGTCTATCTCCACCTTAAAGGCCGGCAACGCACCTGTAGCTCCTCCGGTGCTGCACGGGGTCGTGGGCGGCGGTGATCATCATTAGGTGACCCGAACGCTCGTTTGCCTTGTCTTTCTTCCAATAAAAAAAAAAAAACATTGGTAAAACTGTAAATCAGTTCAATTCTTTACTTATGGTATTTAGTATGTTAGTTAGACAAAAACATTTACATTTTTTTACCCTCATTAAGATGTACCTTCAAATCCATCCAAAACAGGTATAGTGCAATTCACACAACTAGTCCGTGAGATGGAGAGTATGGACAGCGAAGTAGCTCGTCTCCACAGTCAGATAAGAAGCCACTACTTGCCTCCTGTCTCTATTAGTTCCACTGTTGATACTTCTTTGTAAATGTAAGTATTTGTGATCATTAAATTCATTTTTAATAGTAATTGTTTATAAAAAGAGTGACTTCACACTGTCCCCTGCATATAGCAGGATAAACAGATAGAGACAGAGAACCTCATTTTAAGGCTTTCTTTGCACTTTATTTTTGCATGTCTCAATGTGTTTTGCACAACTTAATAAAAATAATTTAAATATAAACATGTGCAAAGTCTGGATCAAATCCACAAAAATTAGGTTTGCTTAGATTCTGTCCCACTTTGCCATAATGATCCCTATATTGTTCATAATATATTGATACAAATATTTAGTGACAATTTATATCCTTTGCCAGGATATATAGCTGAAGAACCACAATAATTAAAGAACTGCTAATTTAATTAAAAAAAAACTAGATGGTTATAATTCAGCCACTCTTTGTGAAAAATCTAATTATAACTTTATAAGTAGTCTGTCTGCGTTTAAAACATTTTTGGTTATTGAAAAAAATCTCTTTTAATATTCATTAATATAGTATAATACATTGTGAGGCTTTCATAGCCCAGTAGCATAGTGTATTACTGTAAACACAATAGTTGTGGGTTCAATCTCCGATCTATGAAATTAGTCCTGTTGAGTTTCTTGTGCCAGTTCTTTAAGAAGAACTGGCGCAAGAAACTCAACAGGACGACAGGACAGGAGAAGGAAGAGAGTTAATGCATCAGAACCTTAGTTCTCTAGGGAACTGGTGGTAGATTATTTGACGTTCAAGAAATGAAGCATGTAACTTCTTATTTTAAATAAAATTATTTGACTGACTTTGACTTTATAGTATTTCAATTATTTACATTTTTCTTTTAATAGACACATCATTGTGGCTTGTTAATTAGGGCGTAAATTCGGGAACGGAATGTACGACACTAGGATCTATTTGCCTATCCTGTGCAGGATGAAGCGTGGAGCTGACGCAAAAATTATGCTAAGTATTAAAAAAAATATTCACTTCTGTTTTATTAGTTTACAGACACTTTATAATGAAACCATTGTTTTATCATTTTATTAATGATTTTTTATAATTTGAATAAAATTGTATTTGGATACATGTTTTATATTGATTTTGTGTTACATTCCTAATGTTATTAATTTTCATACATGACCTTAATTTCATTTTCTTTTATAGTAACTTCCTGTATTTTCCCATTTATCTTGAACCCAATCATGCCAACTTAACTTCATGTTATTGTTACGATGGGGCTCATGATTTCTCTTAGCTTGAGAGAACCCATTGTCTTAACACTATGTCCCAGGTTCCCTCTGCCTATCCTGCTAAGTCCGGGGTACAGAATGATGTAAAAGGAATTTACAATCATCGTGAATATAGTCAACTTCCAACTTCAGTAAACGACTAGTAATGGCTTACTTTCCACTTCCAACTGATCCTTTACGTACGGACGTATTAAACCTAAAATAGCAATGACTGTTTAGTTCAAATTAAACAATTACGCTGTTTCCCATATATTATAGCGGGGTTAGAAAGAGACCTAGTGTTATGTCTCCCGTAATTTCCGTTCAGTTCCCGAGACATTGCGTGGTCAGTAGGGCCGGTAAGAACTCAACGCTATGCCTTGTCTTCCTATCAGAGCAAGAAAATGTAAATAATTGACACCCCGAGTCAGAATCTAACCCAAACCGTTGCGTACAGATTTACGTTCAGACACTTTGCCGCTGAACCATGATGGCGTCATTTATATTAAATATATCTTATTTTAACTAAGAATCATAAAGTAAACATATTCTTTATCAGACCATAACTATCAGATAAAAGAGATTTAGTAGACTGCATGAAATGTGAACAATTATGAGAATTATGAATATTATATAAGTCATTATTACTAAAGTATTTATCTAATTTATTTTATTTTTGTGGAGTGGTCCAGGAAGTGTTTTTTTATTTGATGCTTTGATCCTAGAGAGTACAAAGTAAGTTTCATGTCAATCAATGTATGTATGTACAATACATAATT
>HE668030.1:610-17406 GCA_000313835.2 Heliconius melpomene melpomene | reverse complement strand
TTGTTTACATCGTCAATTTCCAATAGCCGTCTATTAACCTTAAAAACTAAAGATGTATCATCTGCAAACAACACCATTTCACAGATATCTCTCATAAGGTGAGGTAAGTCATTAATGTACAAAAGGAACAAAAACGGACCCAGAATAGAGCCTTGTGGCACCCCCAATGCTACAGGTGACCCGTGTGATAGTTTCCCGTTGACATTTACCTTTTGAATCCTATCACTTAAATAAGAAGTGAGAAGATCCAAAGCAATGCCTCTTATACCATAGTGGTGTAGCTTCCTGATAAGAGTTTTATGCTGCAATCTCCTGCTAAGTCTAAATGATGTAAAAGGAATTTACAATCATCGTGAATATAGTCAACTTCCAACTTCAGTAAACGACTAGTAATAGCTTACTTTCCACTTCCAACTGATCCTTTACGTACGTACGTACGTACGTATTAAACCTGAAATAGCAATGACTGTTTAGTTCAAATTAAACAATTACGCTGTTTCCCATATATTACGGGGTTACAAAGAGACCTAGTGTTAAGTCTCCCCTAATTTCCGTCCAGTTCCCGAGACATTGCGTGGTCAGTAGGGCCGGTAAGAACTCAACGCTATGCCTTGTCTTCCTATCAGAGCAAGAAAATGTAGATAATTGACACCCCGAGTCAGAATCTAACCCATAACCGTTGCGTACAGATTTACGTTCAGACACTTTGCCGCTGAACGACGATGGCGTCATTTATATTAAATATTTCTTATTTTAACTAAGAATCATAAAGTAAACATATTCTTTATCAGACCATAACTAACAGATAAAAGAGATTTAGTAGACTGCATGAACAATTATGAGAATTCTGAATATTATATAAGTCATTATTACTAAAGTATTTATTTCTATTCATTTTATTTTTGTGGAGTGGTCCAGGAAGTGTTTTTTTATTTGATGCTTTGATCCTAGAGAGTACAAAGTAAGTTTCATGTCAATCAATGTATGTATGTACAATACATAATTACATTTAAATTCTCTTTTAATATTACAAGCTTTTATTGTATTTCTTACAAGCATAATCTGACTCAATTCAGAGTATCTGGTTGGGCTGAAATTTTGATATTTGATACGATTACAGTTCTGATGACAATGAAATAACAAATAATGTTGTCGCAACAAATTAATTTTATTTAATATATTTTTAATGAATTTTAATTTTAATTCCAGTGCACAGTGTCCCATTATTAGTGATAACAGAATCTCAAACTTTAAAATGAAGAAAAGAAAGTATTACCAGTTTTTTGTGTGTGCGTGTGTGTTGGTGGGTGTTTACTACTTCTTTGGATTAGGAGACTATATGTTCTTAAAGAGCTACGACGACGACTTCGATTATCCCTTAAATATAGATATCCGACCGATAGTGGATGAAGTGCTTTCAGGAAAAAAACCTTCAGTGGCACCAACTAATTATTATCCCTACAGATTTTTAACCAACTCAGGAAAATGTTCCACTTTGGAGAAGTTGGACTTGTTTATAATAGTTAAATCAGCTATGGGGAATTTTGGACAGAGGAACGCCATACGTCAGACTTATGGCCAAGAGAATCTCATTCCAGGAACGATCGTCCGAACTTTATTCTTCCTTGGTGTGGACTCACCTAAATCTGATACTCAAAAGTTAATAGACATCGAAATGGCAGATTACAAGGACATAATACAAATAGATTTTCACGATAGTTATTATAATAACACAATAAAAACCATGATGTCGTTCAGGTGGCTGTACGAGCATTGCCCTACCGCCGACTATTATCTTTTCACAGACGATGACATGTTTATATCAGTAAAAAACCTTCTAGATTACGTCCATGGTGGTTTAACTGATAGTACAGTGTCAGATAATCAGGATATATACGCGGGTTACGTGTTCAAATCCGCTCCTCAAAGAATACACTCGAGTAAATGGAGAGTTTCCTTGGAGGAATATCCGTGGAATAAATGGCCACCGTACGTCACGGCCGGTGCTTACGTAGTGTCCAATAAATATATGAAAATGTTATACGCCGGAAGTTTATTCGTGAAGCATTTTCGATTTGATGATATATATTTGGGCATAGTTGCTAAGAAAGTTGGTATAAATCCGGTACATTGCCCCAATTTTCACTTCTACAAGAAATTTTATAGTCTAAATGGCTATAAAAATGTGATAGCCTCTCATGGATATGATAATCCGGCTGATTTGGTAACAGTGTGGAATGAACAAAATGAGCAGAATAAACCCTGATGACTTATTAGTTAAGCAGTAATAATAGTTTTTCTGATTTCAGTAGGTTTCACTCTCATTTTAATCGGATAGTGCTGAAGTTCTTTTTTTTTATTGTATTCAATATTTTCGTTGATTGATTTATTAATAATATTTAAGCAAAAATAAGTACAATGTAAAACTATTTATTTAAAAAAGAACTTTCATATTTATTAAAATGTCTTTTTGGTAGATTTAACTTTGAAAAAATGTTTGAATATGTTAAATATCCTTTACTTCGAATATGTATAGATAAGTGATTTATTTATTTTAAATAATTGAGTATTTTTTTATTGAAAATAAATAAAAACTTATTTGTGACCGTTGTGAGTTCGATACCCACTCAGGGGAATCAAATATTTAATATTTTCAGTTCCTCTCTGTGATGAAGAGGCCAAGCGCCGCGTAGAATTTAGCCATTAAATATGCAATGCCTCGAGAATTCGGCAGAGAGCGGAGAACGGAACACGATTTTCAATGAGAACGTAGTGTATTAACACTAGGTTTCCTGTGCCTACCATGCTACCTGCGGTGAAGATAAAAAAATATATTTAAAAATTAGAAATTACAGCGTATTTTTTACTTTTCTGCTACTCAATGTATGTGTCATCTGATGCCTATATTTTTTTATTACTTTATAAAGATTTATACTTTGATTATTTATGTATATTGTATGTTGTTATCACTCATTTTTAATATAATTATCTATTATTCTAATAAGTACAAGGTTTATTGGAGGCTCAATAAGAAACTGACTAAAAATTAAAAACTAAAATAATAATTTAGTCACTTATTTGTGTTACTTAACGTTTTTAAGTATAATTATACTATTTGTTTTTCTATCATTTTTTGTATAAATTTTCTGTATTGATATAATATATTCTGTATTGATATAATATATAACATTTTATTAGCCAGTTTCTTATTAGGAGTTTAATAATTTTTGCTCATATTCAAATACTAATTATAAGTTTTAGCGATAATTTTATATAAAACTAAATTTAATGCAACATCTACAACATTTCGTTTTACTTTCTTTTTTGAAAATGTTATTACTTGCATTAAAAGAAAAATATAAAATTACAAATAACTTTAAAAGATGATTTTTAAATAAAAACAGACATTTTAGGTAATCAAAAATATAGAAATTAAATACGAATGTTTGAAACATTGTTTATAATCACTCAATTTAGATTTATTAGAAGACTGTTTAAGGAATCCTATAAGTTTATTTTCTAGAGTTAACTCATAATAAGTACTTATTTTATAGTAAAATTATTATTATCATATTTTTCTTTATTAAATGTCCTTAGATGTATAGCACTGTTTTATTTACCTTATTTTTGTTCATATATTTTTGTTTAGAACAAGAGTATATTTTATTAACAACATGCTGTATTCCCCACACAGCAAGGCAGGCAGGAGGAACCTAGCGTTAAGACATTTCGTTCCTGTTCTGGAGGCATTGCGTATTGACTGGCGGAACTCAACGCCGCACTTTACCTCGACAGCAGAGGGAAGCAATGAAAACATAAATTTAAATAAATATTTCATTTTCTTGAGTAGGGATCGACCCCACAACCAGTCGCGTTTCCAGTCACACGCTTGTGCCCCTGCGCCAGGACTGCCTCGAGCTTTATGAGCTCTACTGATATAACAACAACAATTCTTGTTATATTTTCGTTATTTGCATTTGATTGTGGTTTCCCTCCCTAATTGGCTAATTTAAGCGTTAACATACGATTTTTATTTCCCCACTCATCAATGGTAACATCGACACTTAATGTTTCGATTTTACCTCAGTGTATCTGCGGTCAGAATTATCTCGTACACTTAGGCTCGTATTTATAAATCGTTCTCAACTCTATCTAAAATACACCCAAAATATCGCCTATCCCCTTTTTAGGAATTATTCATCGCTCAGAAGGGCTACCAATAGCGCTACTGAGTTTAGTTCCCAACAGGCTTAGATGGCAGCGCAACTTTATTTTACTACTGGTAAAACTGCTGAGAAAAAATTGAATAAAACACATTAACTTTAATTTATTTCTTTATTAACACATTATATATAACAAAATTTGTGTATATATACTTGTTTAAAATTATAAAAGTAACATTTGTATAATATAACGTCATTTTCATATTTAAATATGCCTTACTCTACATACATACTATCTGACTTCAATTGAACTGAAATACAATTATTCCATATCAACATTTTTTTTAAAATAAATGTGAAAACTGCATCTGAATTTGTGCAATAATTTTTGAGTAGATATAGAAAAATATATTTTCTTGTATTGTATCAAAATAATCTTTGTCATATAATATTGTCCGCTTCGTTTACGAAAACGAATATAATAAAAAATAACACCAATATAATAATGAACTGGTAATGTCGTCTAAAAAGTTGAGCAAACCATTATCTTATATTAAATATATAAGAAATAACATCATATTTATTTATTGAAACATAATTCCACCAATTATAATATATCCACTAAGGCTAAATATTCGAGGAAATTTACCACTTATATAAAAAAAGTATTTAAAATACAAGTAAAATGTTTTTAAACAAACACTTAGCACCTTATTAAATATAAATATATTTTTATAGATATGTAAACAGAATTTAGATTTAACAATTAAATTCTCATTGAAATTATTGCATATAAAAAATATATTTTAGTTTCACGTTTTATTCTGAAGAAGCCCCTACGCCGCGACGGCCTCGTGTTATATTTTATTATAATTAATTGACTTGTGAATCGATAGACACATTACATAAGCTGACTTTTTTCATAAATGCACAATATGACCAAGTATAATATTTAATTAACTTTTATTGTCGTTTCTTAAATATAAATAAATATCATCAATCAATAAACATTCTTTATGCATTATAAAATATTATTTTATGTAAATTTAAATATATTTATCATGTACACATCTTTTCAACAAAAACAAAATTAGTTCGTTATAGGAAACGCAGCATCTAATTCTTTAAAGACAAAAGTTATTTTCATGATGGCCAACCACATTTCTTCGTCGTCGATGTGACAATGGAGTGTTAGACGAATCGTTTTGTCGTCGAACGAGACGCCTTTGACTATGACGCCTTCGTCGTTTGTCGTCTTACAATCACCCTGTATATGACATTTTAGTTTTATTATTTTTGCTTGTTTGTCCTTACACTACTGGGTAGCAGATATATATTATATATACACTAAAATACCTGAGTTTCAGTCAAACTGACTTGCGCCAGCCTCTGCAAGACCTGGCCAGATGTGAGGGAACTAGACTTGTCTATCTTCACTAGGACTATGTTGGTGTGCTGACCCTCAACATCCACGGTGAAGTTTTTGAGGAACAGACCTTGGATTGCTGGGGACAAGAAAGATTTTTTATTTGATATTTTAAGAAGATTATGAGGCCTCGTCATGATGGCCTCGGGTGCGCCACAGGTAGGCGATGATTGTGGGTTCAATTCTTTCTCCCCAGAAAGTCCATTCCATTAAAATTATTTTCATTTTCTTGCTAGTTGGTGGTACATAGACCAAAAGATCATATCCTAATAAATTAAAAACTTTTACATGTTATTTTTTAGCTTCATGTTGTAGCATTATATAGTAGAACTTAGTGTCAATGGGGAACGGAGTATCTTAACACTTGGTTCTCTCCGCCTACTTTGCGGTACGAGGGATACAGCGTAAAGCTTTCTGCATCTTTCGCCCGAATTTGGGATTTTGCTTACCTAACCTAACCTTTTCTTTAATATTAATATTATTCCGTTCCGTAATATATTCCGTTTCTTTAATATTAACCATACTAACTTTTCCCCAATATTTGAGCTCGTTTATGATCGATTCCCAATTTGGGGACAATTTCATCTAAAGCCACGATGGCGGCCGCCGCAAGGACTCCTGCTTGCCTCATGCCACCCCCCAACATCTTGCGGTAACGTCGGGCCCTTGAAAAAAACATTTAATTATATTATTACATTAAGATATTTTTACTAGTGCGAATGTGTACGCGATGGTTGTAAGTTTGATTCCTACTTGTGGGAATTAAATATTTTCTATTTTCTAAAATCTAAATCTATCTCTAAATTATAAATTTTATATTTTCATATACTTGCTTTGGTAACCAGGTTAAGTGCAACGTCGAGTTTCGCCTTTCGTCAATTACAGTCACTCTCAATTACTCGATTACCACTCAGGGGATTGAAATATTATTTATTAATATTTTCATTTCTACGCTCTAGCAACAAGGCAAAAGCTCGGTGGTTATTTCAGCGAAAAGTGGAGAACAGAGTGTCTTAGCAATAGGTTCCCTTTGCTTAGTCTGCTATTTGCGGGATACAGCAGAAAGGTGATAACAAAATACACACTTATTACAAGATAATAAAAATATTCTAATTTACATTTCTAGGTACTATTAATTATTTAAAAAGCGCGAATTCATATCCCGTGGGCCGCTATTTATAAACTACTCTAGAAGAGCGTTATTGAAATTCCGTTTCCATTCATACATTATAATCTATGAATGAAACATTTAAAATAACAAAAGAACTATAAAACAAAATGAATCTAATACTCACTGCTCAATAAAGTGATAAGATCCAACCAATGCCGACCCGACCGGTGCAGAGAGATTCTTGCTGAAGCATATTGCTACACTATCGCAGTTTTGCACTATCCGCGCTATCGGCACATTTAGATATGCGGCGGCGCTAAACGCACGAGCACCGTCCATATGCAGAGTTAGGTTGTGCGATTTACACAAATTAGATAGATCATCTATCCAGTCTAGGGGAATTACCTAGGAAATAGTCATTATTTTTCACAAATGTCGTTTATTTTGAAAAAACAGCAAAAAATCTTTATTTTAGCTATATTTATTCAGAAATATTTAACAAAACAAAATTAGAAAAAAATATATTCTCAAATTAAAAAAAAAATTTTTTTACTCATTTAGTCTGGAATTGAATTTACGACTACATTCTACAAAACGACAAAATACACGGACACATGAAAAGATTAGTTGTATGTAGGCTTTAAACAACTAGATTAAAATTATGATGATTTCCTGACAAGAAACATATTTCTACATTTACTTAAAAAAATATGGGCGTTTATATCGCAACAAACGCGTATTTCGACACTATAAAGGGCATCAAAATTAACAAGGTACTGCCGGTTGACATAGAATAATGAAATTTAGCAGCTAGCTAACAGGTACTAATTCAGGAAAAATGTGAAAACTATATATTGTGGTTAAATTCTAAAAAATAATACCTTAAAATTGGATAAAATTTGGTATTAAAGCCGCTAGTTCAAGTGAGGTATCAAATGAATGGGTTTTTTGCAAAGCTAACCCTGAGTTCCAGAAAAAGCTTCCGCAAAAATTGGAGGTCTCGACCAACTTCCTTATCATATATACAATAGCATTATTATTTATATACACAAGTAATACTTATCATAAGAAAATATTGTTTCTTATCTTCACATTATATTCATAAATCTTTAATTAGAAGTAACTTACATCTAAGCGGGTTTTTATATAATAATTTGTTAATTATTATATAAAAACTTAAATTAATCTACTGAGTTATTACTTCGATTTCAATGCCACATAATATAATACTAAAAGCTAAAAATATATTAGCATAAATCAACAATCATGATCAGTGGGCAGACAAAAATAGTTTATTTGCCCAAGTGGTTTTTGTTCTACATATATCCTTCCAAAAATATATATCTTACTAAAATTATAAATGTGAAAGTTTGTGAGTTCATCCTCACCATGTGTTTCAGTTTCACGCAAAACTACTGAACAGATTTATATGATAATTTACAGTAATATAGCATAATACACCAGAATAATGTATAAATTATAGTTTACGTAAAGATTTTGAATATTTTGTCTATGATATAAGTAAAACCATCCATAAGAAAGTAATAAATACCTTTCCACCGCAAACATTGTGTGTATTCTCAAAGGCAACCATCATAGTAACAGGTTCATGTATATCTGAACCCCTTATCCTTCTCTCTAATTCTTTTAATTCAAATGTACCATCTGGGTTGTTTTGTATTGTACTGAGTTGTACTCCAGCAAGATGGGCCGCGCCACCTTTAAAAAGATTTATAATTACAATTTGTTTTTTTAGACATATGAATGATGATTGTAGGTTCGATTCCCACGCTATGGAACAAACTATTTAACAATTATTACAAAAAATAAAATGCATGGCGCTTAATAGGGAATGGAAAGGAATAAAATGTACAGGTAAAAAAATTTTACATTTAAAAATTTTAACATGCACCTCTTAAAAAATATCTAACCAATTGTTATGTTTAAACATTTTCAAAAATATTTTTGTCCTTGATATGGAATAAAAATTAAAAAAACATAGAAACATTTTTATATAAATGATGTTTTTTTGCATTCATTATTATTTGCTTTGTTTTATTTTATGTAAATTAAGCTGTCTGCAAATAATTTCAATGATAACTTGTTATTTTATATTTTAAAAGTGTTATTTGACTACTTTATAAATTTTATATTAGTACAGGTGATGACAGAGAATAGAAAATAACATCTTTTCTTGTAACTTATTATTAAATTCTGCAAAGTTTTTGATAAAAGTATTCAAGAAAGAAAAAGAAATATATATTTTTATTTCTAGTGCCTGAAGTATTAGTTTTTAATGAATATTGACTTTAAAGTCATCAGAATTTGTAAATAGTCTGAACTATTTAAAAATAAATAATTATGTAGTTCTAGAAGGTGAAGCCGCAAGCGAGTCACTACTCACTAGTATAAATAATTATCTAGAATATAATATAATAAAATAGCAAAATATATATAAATAAATAATAAATTGATAGAAGTTTTGTATTATAATTGACATAAATGGTACTCATTACAATTATAATAACAATAGATTATTTATAGAAATTACACAACTAACCTTGTTCATATCTAAAGATGTGAGATAAATTGCCCACAATCGCTTCCGAGCCTCTCTTATTGCAATGCACCATGACTGAAATTATTTTTTAAAAATTAATAAAAAAATTTCTATCATAAACAAAATAAAAAATCTTTTTTTTCCCATGGAGTCTGAGCCCACAGCCATTGCTTGTAAAATACAAATTTTACAAAGGGGCAGCTTTCAATGGCATCAATGATGAATTTTAAGATTGCTTATGAATTAAGAAATCAAAATCTTAGCTTTTTTATTTGTTAAAATAGATTAATGTGATATAAAAATGGTATCCATTTTTATATCATGTTAATACCACCAGTACCAGTATAAATATTATTTTCCTTAACAGGACCTGAATAGAGAAAATGGTCTGTGGTAACTGAAGCTGTTAAATACTAATAAAACATTAAATTTTTAGCTTTACTCTGGATCCTACATATGGCAAGAAACCTGGGAACCTAATATTAAGACACTTAATTTTCTATTAAGACACTTCCATTCCCTACTTTCCACTGAACTCTTGAGGCATTGTGTGTTGAGTGGCAGAACTGAATGCAGCACTTTGCTTTGTTATTAGAGTGAGGAATAAAAATATTAAATATTTCATTCTTCCAAGTGGGACTCAAACCCTCAACATTTACAGAAGAAACATGTCTACCATCGCACTCTTGTGTCTCAGTACCACAATCTAAACATAATAACAATCCTTCAAGTTAAAATAAATAAACAATATTCCCTCAAGTTAGATTAGAACCTACAACAAATGAGTTAATGAAATTAATATTTGCGTAAATTATATTTTATAATAATATAAAAATATGTTTAAAGCAAATACACAATATACATAATATATTCAAGGTCCATTCTGAATTATTTTATTTAAAAAATGCATATAAATTATATAATACTTACTAGCAATAAGATTAGCCATTGTACCACTAGGTACAAATAATGCTGCCTGTTTCCCCAACAAAGTAGCAACTTTACTTTCCAAGGCATTAACAGTAGGGTCCTCTCCGAAGACATCATCACCCAGAGCAGAATTCACCATAGCATGTTTCATAGCCTTAGTGGGCTTAGTTACTGTATCAGATCGCAAATCTACGATGTACGCCATTGTATAAATTATTTAAAATGAATAAATATTCAATACTTAGATGACCTTCGCAAATAAAAAAAAATATCCTGATCTGAAGTTATGTAGTATTAAAGTGGTAGACTAATCAAACTAAATAAGTTTTGAGTTTCACCGGCTATTTTATATAATGCTTGAACCTTGACGTCACGATAAAATAGTCATTATAATATAATAAATTGTTTTTAACTTAATCTTTTTAAGGTTAAAAGTTTTAAAATATTGACAATTTCATAATAATAATATACTTTGTTGGATATTATTGATAACTTTTATATAATCTACAATACTTATGGTATAATCTGTACTTCAACTAGACATAAAAAAATTAAATCACTGACATTGCATAATTATAATAAAAAATATTATTTCATTTATTTATGATATATCATTTTCATTTATTAATTCCTTTTTAATAAATTTGGTAAAAATCTACTCAGTTAAAAAACGAACGTAATTCAAAGTCCGTTTTCATTTACGACACCTTGACATCTTGTAAAAATGGCGGCCGCCGATTGGTCAGTTAAAAATTAGAACGTTTGAAACTATGTAACCGCCAATCATGCGCGCGGAAACCAACACTCGCTGTCAGAATTTCACAATTAAATCGTACTCGATGTTTGATTTGACACAAAACGGATAGAATCGGTGTGATTTGTGGGTTCGACTTTAAGATTTTACTTATTAAAAAACATTTTAGTATTCCATAGGCGTATAATACATAAGTGTAGTATATTTAAGCATCCCTTTACAATATTCGATATACCGTCCAAGTGAACAACGAAAACTTATAATATAATTCGGTCAAAACGTGAATTCGGGCGTCGACCGGTCCATCCCTTCTACTTGTAACCGTTGCCGCTGTCACACAGTCACACAGTCAGTCGCAGTCGCAATCGTCATTTAGTAGGTGTCGTGTCAGCCCCGCGGCACTAGAGTCAGTCAGAACCGGTGGTTTCCAACAACGTGTTGTCAGTTGTGTGGTGTGACCGTTTAATGTGGTATACAGTGCCGGTGTCAGGTTATCGTAAGGGTCGCGCGGCGTGATTGGGCGCGATGGTGGACATGGATAGAAACGACCCGGAGCTCCGGTACCTGTCGGTCGATCGGAACAGTTTCAATGACCCGGCGACGCAGGCGGAGTGGACGCAGAAGAGGTTGGTGTGGGTTCCCCATGAGAACCAGGGTTTTGTCGCTGCTGGGATTAAGGGAGAGCGTGGAGATGAGGTGGAAGTGGAGATCGCGGAGTCGGGGAAGCGGATTCTCGTCCAAATAGATGATATTCAAAAAATGAACCCACCCAAGTTTGATAAAGTGGAAGATATGGCAGAGCTGACTTGCCTCAACGAAGCCTCTGTCCTGCACAACATCAAAGACAGATATTACTCTGGACTCATTTATGTAAGTATTTTTTTACTTGCCATAAAGATTATACAAAATAAGTAACAGGTCCCCATATCTAAAAACATTAAAATATTTCCTAAAAGTAATTACCACTAATGAAGGTTTCTAAATACTTTTCTAATAATGTGGAGGCATTGTTAACTTTCGAGTGTCTGAATCATTCCTTACGAGTGAGGTCATGCTTAAGCAAACATTTTTGGCTTAACTGTCTATTGTACTTCACTATGGAATTGCATGTACATATTTTATTATGGGTGTAGTATTGTTATATTTAAAGGTAAACATTTTACCTTAAATTATAACAATATTATGAATTATATATTTTTTTTAGCTTCATGATATATCCTGCATATAGTAAGGTAGGTAGAGGGGGTTCCCTCTGGGAGTTTGGTTTTGTGTTAAGATGCTCTGTTCCTCTTGCACTGTTTCATTTTTAAGACATGTTGAATGATGAAGCTTCACAACTCAAATCTCTTCTGTTCCGTTTAGAAGATATATATATAAAAAAATGAACAATAGGTGAGTGTACATACATACATGTGTATATATACTCATATTTTCAATATCATGTCAGGAATGAGGATATATTAGTATTTAGGATAATTTGATTGCTATATTTAATACATTATAAGGAAATATTTATTGGTTACTTATTTACTATGAAATTCATGAGATCATATTTTTACAAAAGATGAATAATAATGTACACAATTTTAAGAATTGTTAAACAAACAATAAATATTCATAAGAAATATCAGTTTATTATTAAGAATTTTATTTAGGACATTGTAGCTCAGCAGCACAGAGTCTTATTGTGAATGAAGTTATTGGATTTATTTCTCTGAGTGTTGTGGGTTCGATTCCCCCTCAAAATATTGTGTGGAACGTAAATTGGGCAGACTGTGTAGCAAAATGTCTTAACACTTGCTCCTCTGGCCTTAAGTGTTTGTACTAGGCCAATGGAATAAAAAATATTTTAAGTTTTACTTATACTACAGTACCCAGAACTTAGTAATGATAAAACAAAGTGCTGTATTGAGTTCCACCACTCGAAATGCATTCAACCTCCAGTCTTCATGGAGAACAGAGTGTCTCAACACTAGGTTCTCAGGGCCATCTTTCCATTCTGATATATGCTTGATACAACATGAAGCTAAAAACATGTCATAACAGTGCTAAAAATATTGTGTAATCATTATTATTATTATCAGCTTTTATTTTATAGATAGCCTGTTGAATTCCACTTGAAAATAAGAAATAATTGTACTAAACAGTAACTTACCATTCTGTTTATAGTATATAGAATTATAGATAGTGTTATCAGTCAACACTGACTCACTCCGCCACCGTGATGAAAGCATGTTTGATTTTAACTCTTTCACACTTATCTGTCCACATTCTTGTATCTTTTAACAATATATATGTTTTAGTTTTGTATGACCTATTTGTATGAATGGTATAGGACTAGTTTAATATATATTATTGTAGGGCTAAGTACTGAGATAGGTATAAGAGATAGAGATCTTATTAGAATATATAATACTGACATATTATTATAAAAGTATTCATTGTTATTCCTAATGTAGTTAAATTTTATATTTTTATTTCCGTTAATATCAACATTAGTATTACAATAATTGCAAAATAATATTGAGGAATATCCTATTGGATGTCTAGTAACTTATTTGGGGATAAATTTCAATGGAAATTTAATAGAAAAATAGACTGCATTAGAATTGTTAAAACAATTTGCTATAGGTTTAAGTAGAACCTACAGATTCTGTAGGAGGGTCTCAATATTTTAGAGATTATGACCATGATAATGACTTTTTTGATCACATTGATTTTATCCTTTAGCTTAGCTCTTGTATAAAGATCGTACAGATAAAATTTAAAAAAAAATCAGTTGCACGCTGTATCCTTCACATAACAGGATATGCATACAAAATCTAGTATTGATACACTCCGTTCTCCACTTTCCGCCTAATTTTGGAGGCATTGCGTGTTGAGTTACGGAACTCAACGCCGCGCTTTGCCTCGACACTAGAGCGAAAAAATGAAAGTATTAAGAAATAATAATACATTCCCCCGAGTGGTGATCGAACCCAAAATCGTCGCGTTAAAGTCACACCTTTATGCACGTGTGCCTCGATGGCCTCCATACATAAAATATATCTAAAAAACTATATCCTAATTAGAAACTAAAATACATTTGTCTATCCACCCTACGAAGAATTCTTTCGCAATCACCATAAGCAAATCAATAGGCATTTTTCATACAAATAAAAAGAATTTCGCGGTCCATTGACGGTTTCTCGTACCAGAAAAAAGAGAGAAAAAATCAATTAATTACAATTTCAATAAATAGAAAGTAGCTAAGAATTTTTTTGTGGCGCCTAAACTTTTTGTGCTTATCACAAACACTTGCTAGTATTCTAATTTGCGTTCGTAATCGCTCCAACGGGTAAGATCGCTTCTAAATATAACTAACTAATAGTTCAATGCTCTTATGTGACTTTGTTTCGGAGTTACGGTCGTTGGTGGATGTTGACTTTCGATGGTTTCTTTCCTTTTTAGTTCCACGCTGTATTCCGCGTTTAGCGAGGTAGGTAGAGGGAATGTCGTGGTAAACCACTTGTAGAAGATTTTTCGTCTGATATTCGAGATATATTGCGTGTTGAGTGGCGGAACTCAACGCCGCGGTTTGTCTAAGAGCGAAGAAACGAAAATAATAATACTTACCGTTTATTATTTTTAGTTACTGTCGATGTTAAGTGTCCAAATTGTGTTTAGTGATGTATGATGTCATACATTGCATGTCAATTAGCGTTTGCATCGTTCTTTCTAAAGGTCGATTTGATGATTCTCCAATGTCTTTTTGTTGATTTTCTCAATTATGGTAAATTGTTATATCTAATTTTTGCATGATAGAGCCGCTGTGGTGTTATAGGACGTACTCGGGGAAATGATATTTAATTTGTTTTCTTTTTCCTATCTTTGGATGATAAAGCACAACTTTGAATTGCGATAATCAACACGCAGTGTTTCGAGAAATCGACGAAATGTGGGAAACTCAGTACTAAGTTTAATATAAGGTTCCCTCTGCCTGCATACTATATGTGTGAAATTTATGCCATATATAAATAAAAAAAAAACATATACTAGAAGTATACTGTGACTCATAACCAAACAACCATTGTTATATACTTGTATCAGAACGGAGGAGTTTGGAACTTCTGCGACATTAAAGTTCCTTTCGTAGTTTGTTTTATGGTATATTTATGGAGATTAGTATAAATTATTTATTTTCTGTAGAGTTACTATTGCTGCAATCTTAGGATTTGTTGTTGATTTTGCTATTATAGGACGTTAGGATGTAGAGATAAGTGACTAATAATTGCGTTTTTTTTTATTTCGTATTGATTAAATAAATACATATTAGTATATATATAAAATATTTCACAGAACGTTCAACAAATTATATAATATCCTATTTTGAAACATTAGTAAGTCACTTCATTCAAAAATAATTTTACTACAGATTCTGATCTAACAGTGCCAAAACCTCCACTAAGAAAATTTTGTATTGCTTTGACACTCCGTTCTCTATCATATGGCTCAAAAAATCGGCGTAACCTAACGCCGCGCTTTTCACAGTCACAAAATGAGCATATATTCCAAAATCTTAATTCCATTACATTCGTCCGAACCGTCATACCAAGATGAATGTCAAGGTGAGGTACGCCGTCCGAATCGCGCCGCGAGGTCGTTGACCCCGCCCGGTCGGGGGGAGGGAGGGGGAGGTGCGCGAATGTACCGCCGCCGCGCCTCGCACCTCCACTGGTGTTGTGTGCGCCTGGTACTTGTGTGGTGGTTATTTTTTTTATGTATGACGATTGATATGATATGGGGATTATTTTTTGTTTTTTAGGAAATAATTTTGTTTTTATTTTTTATGTTTTAGTTGTTTGTTTTTTTTCTGAGAGATTCTTTTCTGTAGTTTTGTATTTGTTTTGTTTTTTTTTTAAATTTATTTATTTATATTTAAGCAGAGGGAGCCTAGTGTAAAGACACTCCCCTCCCAGCCTTCCAACAAATTTTCGAGACATTTTGCAAAGTGGCGAAAATCAATCCTGCACTGCGTCTAGCTAGAACAGAACGAGGAAATAGAAGTTATTTATTCCTCCAAGTCTAGATTAAAACTCACGACCGTCCAGCTAATATAATTATTAATTAATAATTTAGCTCGCTTATTCCTATTTAGAACAAAATCAAATCAGCTTCACGCTGTATCCCGCACACAGCGGGTCAGGTAGACTACCACTTTCCTTCGAATTTGGGGAGCATTGCGTATTGAGCATGCTTATTTAAAACAAGCGAAATAAATTACGGAATTAGCAATAATAGTGCTGACCATCTTGTAGAATCGCGGTGGCCTTTCAAAATAGAACCACTGTAATGCATGCGTTGGTACCTATACTCGATAGATTGTGTGTGACGTCACACTGATAACAGATGGTCGCGCTGATAACAGTGAGTTTTATATGTTTGATAAAGGTTTAAATGTATTTTTGTACTTGTTACAATATTTCTTATATTGGTATTTGGAGTTTCGTTTCTAATAATATAAGGTAGCGCTTTCACGCTTTTTCTTGTATGGTAGAGTAGGCATGGGGAACCTAAAGTTAGGACACTAAGTTTCCTAATGACTGCACAACTTTCGAGATATTGTCTGTTTAGTGGCGGAACTCGACGCCGCCCTTTTTAAAACAGGAGCAAGGAAACATAAATATATATAATCAATCCCCTGAGTCAGTGCAATAGTAAAAATAAAAGCATAAATTGAAAAAAAAAGGCTAACGTTCGACTTAGTACTAAAGAAGTTCTTCCAATTAAGTGACTGTTGAGGGCTGATTTCTAAAAATCCTCAACTCCCCCAACGTATCGAGTCAGCTGAAAGTCAATCTCCTTCAGCTATA
>HE668029.1:896-40395 GCA_000313835.2 Heliconius melpomene melpomene | reverse complement strand
TGTTGTCTTATTTATTTTATAACATTTGGGTCACAGAGGTACCGTAGTAGCACGTCACTCCGTTTTTTTATTTAAATTTATTTATGTTTTTAATCATTTTAAAATATTTCTCCAATTTTAAACTTATTTGAAGCTATACTATAAAAAATCAGTCTATAGCAAGAAACCTAATTTATAAAACCTTTTCTATTCAGCGATGATATTCCGTATAAAGTTAAGTACTAGTAAGGTTCAAAATTACTTCATTCTTCATTCGTGGCCTTGGCGTGATTGATGGGTGGCCGCCGTGACAATTTCTGGCACAAGTTCCCCTTCTAAGATTTTTTGTAGTAATTTGTGATAGGTATTATGTTGACAACAATATAATAAATGTTCTAACCAGTAAAAACACGGAACTTAGTAAATATGGTGTGAGGTTTTTCTTTTTTCGTCTAGACGCTAGTAGATCGGATATGGGTTTTGGCACATGTATTGTGTCCTATATATGAAAGAATTCTTGATTTATTATTTTTATTTTTTTAGCTTTACATATTCTGCACACAGCAGGATCGGCAGCGGGAACCTAGTGTTAAGAGACTCCGTTCCCCATTTTCCGCTCAATTCTAAAGTCACTGCGTGTTGAATGGCGGAACATAACGCCGCGCTTTACCTCGACACAATACAAGTATGTAACAAAGAACAACGTGATGGTGAGTTCCCACACTTAACACGCAATGCCTCGAGAATTTGGTGAAAATGAGGAACGGAACAGACTTAATGGGAACAAAGTAGCTTAACAGTTTTTTAGGTTCAGGATACAGCATGAACCAGTAGTTTGTGAAATTATCGCGTCCAACCAAACAAATTCAGCTTCATACATATTCTTCAGCTTTATAACATAACTAGCGGACGCGCGCAGCTTCGCTAGCTTATTTAGGTGAATTCTAATAAACCATGAAACATGTGTTCAATGAAATATTTTTAAGAGTCGAAATTTTAAATTTTATAAAAATCGGCGGCGATTTAAAGATTTTTTCATACAAACTTTCAACCCCTTAATTGCACCCTTAGGGGAAGCATTCTAGAAAACTATGAAACATGTCTTCAATTAAATACTTTTAAGAGTCTAAATTTCAAATTTTATAAAAATTGGTGCCGATTTAAAAAAAAAATTATACAAACTTTCAACCCCATATTTGCACCCTTAAGGGGAGAATTCTAGAAAACAATGAAACACGTGTTCAATTAAATACTTTTAAAAATCTAAATTTCAAATTTTATAAGAATCGGTGCCGATTTAATTTTTTTTCCATACAAACTTTCAACCCCTGGTTCACCCCTTTAGGGTTAAAATTTTTCAAAATCCCTTCTTAGTGGATGTCCAGATTACGAAAGTAAACATCTGTCCAAATTTCACGTTTCTACACACAGCAGTTACGGTGGTGCGCGCGTCTTACCTCAGTCAGTGAGGACAAGTCCTTTTATATATATAGAAGATAATCGAATAGGTATATATAGGTACTGATCGATATACATCAAAACAAATATTATACAACCAAAAATATAGTGCACTTCGAATTATTTCACAGCAGATTTATTTCTTTAAATACTTTGCAGTTTTGCAACTCGGGTTTGTGAACGAAGCGAACCGTAAAGTAAATATTTACGATGTGGAAAAAAAGTATAAATTATTACCATTTATTTGCTAAATGAATATTATTTTAGGTACATTTAAAATGGCTACCAGCCAACTACTTAGCGGGTTATAATAAATTGTATAGATTTTGTACTTTTTATCCATTTTTAAATTAAAAACTAGAGAAATGGTGTTCGAAAATGAGACTAATTGTGATATGGGACAGTATCTGACTGTAAATGACGGTTGCGGGTTCGACTTCTCTTCGGGAGGAATTATTTTCATTTACAATATTAGTGGATAGTGGGGAACGAGGTACTTTGTCAGGAATTTCTCTCTATCTTTCCTGCGATAAAGAGAGAAGTTAGACAGAATCATATTTCATTTTTGATAAGGATAATTTTGAGTTCGTTTCCAATTCCAGGCACAAGAATAAAAGAAACCAGAAGGAACTGTGTGCAAATTATTTTAATTTACCATCATTTACATCCACACTTTTATATATTGAACTTTACGTACAACTGAATCTTAGAAACAAAATAATATAAGTTTATTTAACAAAGTTTTTTTATACAAATATTTAAATGAAGCAGATGAAAAATACACAAAACCCATTGATTCAATTGTAATAAGATAAAATTATCTTTCTCCAACATAATAACTGCCTGTTATTCGACATAAACGAAGACAATTTCCGATAGAAAAACATAGTTTTATTTCAGTAAGCACAAGTTTATAGGTACACACGACGTGTTCAGAATACAAAAAAGGTAATCAGTATGGCTTCAGTAAGCTTGGAACTTTGGATACTACTGTTTAAAAAAGTTTCTTAAAGGAATGATTGAGCGGCTAAAGAAAAAATTTTGATATGATAGGATAGTAGATTTAATAAATAAGAAGATAAAATCGTGACGCAGGGGCAAAAACGTGCGACTGTAATCGCAACATTTGAGCAAATGAAATATTTGTTATTTTCATACCTTCGCTCTGGTAACGAGGCAAAGCGCGGTGTCGAGTCCCACCACTAAACACGCAATCCCTCCATGACTAATCTTAACTTAGCTTCACGCTTTATCCCTAGCGGGATAGTCAGAGACAACGGAGCGCCAAACGCTACGGTCTTTCGACTGACATTGCATTCCGTCCTCTCTTCATTACACTATCTAAAACCATCACGTACATACATATCAACTTCAAGCTTACCTACTATACATTACTATAGCGTGATAACGTTTAAACTGTCAATTCTCATACTGGCTTGTTAAAGCGCGCTATACTCGTACAGGGAGTGGAGTAGGAAATGTCACTCTCATAGACGTTTTTATCTACGAACATTGTTCTCTCATGCTCATGTTGATGAGTTATTAATAGCTGCTTCACGCTTTTTCCCTTTTAGCGGGATAGGCAGAAGGTAGTTTGTCCAAAGATACTCCGTGAACTTGTGCCTAAGTCTTGAGATATTGTGTATGTGCACTAGGTCCCCTCTAGGAAATGAAAACCCTTTCCATCTAAAACATAACAATTCCATACTATTTCAAAACCGCTTATATCGAATTTCACGTATTTTATAGTACTAGTATCCTATTCGCAACATTTATACCCACTTTGTCTTAATGCACAACGCCCATAAACAAAACAAAGCGGTTAATTCTGATCGCTCGTAAACTCCGGAGCATTATCTCTCCGATGTTAGTTCAATGCTTGTTGGTTTCGTACTAAAAGTAATCTCTATAGAATCTATGGATTGATATAGATTTTACTTTTTCATTTTTATTTATTCATTGCGATATTTAAATTAATGGAAAATATAAACTTTCTTTTGAATTTTTAGCATACCCAATTTCCGAGACATTGTGTGTTGAGTGGTTTAATTCAACGAGCGAGTTAATGAAAATATTAAATATTTCACTTCCACGAGTTGAAATTGAACCCACAATCGTCGCGTTAACAGTCACACCCTTGTGTCGCTGCGCCATGACGGCCTCACCCATTCGACGGCCATTTAACTTGATTGAGAAATAGTTATTCTTGAAACGTTAGTGGGTCATAATCAGAAAAAGTGTACTTTTTGTGTCTTTTCTTGTCCCGCTACTTTGAATGCGTTTTAAAAATACAATTTTAAAGATAATTTAAATATTTTTCCATTTAAGATAAATTAATTTATTAACTTAAAGATTTTTGTAATATTTTAAATGTATTATGGCAAATAATAGTATTTTTTGTTAGTTGCAAAAAACCTTTCAAAATGCTTCCATACAATTTTTTGGTGTCCCATTCACCATTTTACTTTTTAAGAATGGATTTGTTACGAATATTTATGGTTTTATTTGATTTCAGATATGTTTATATTACTTTCCTTTATGCATAATATTAAATAGAACTACTTTTATTGATACATAATTTATTAAATAATATATATTAGTTAAGTAAATTTGTCCCAAAATATTGTCTTTTTTGTTACTCAGGGCTAGTAACGTACAATTAAATTATGAACGCAATTATTTTGAATGGTGTTTAATATTATATTTATTGTGGCACCATATTTCTAAAAGTCAATGCTGTCGTAGCTACAATCAGTAGTGTTCTCGCAGCAGAAGAGGGGTTCAAATGTTTTAGAGTGAATGCGTGAAATTACATCTCAGGGTTATAAACGGCTTTTATTTTGGTAAGTATTCTATAATTTCGTTTTCTTGTTTACGTTATTTGCTTCTTTTTACAAAATCTCAAAAAAGAACTTCAGTGCTTGCACATGCAACACGTGGCTTATGAGCAAATATTTAAAAAGGTTAGAATTTCTCAGACTTCATTCTCAATTTCGTTATATTTCGTTACGTAACGAAATTGAGAAAATATGAAGCCTAGTTCACAATTACGTTACCAATGTTTTCTTATATATGTTTATAATAAAATTGTAACGAACCGGTGCTTGTATATGGAAGATATGTATATAAGAAAAAAACAAATGCTGGCATATGAAAAAAACTATTAGTGATTTTTCATAACGTAAAGTAACCAAAAATAATTATTTTTAAGTTTTTTGCTTGTTTGCTTGTTTGTCTATGTGTTTGTGCACGCTAATCTCAGAAACAGCTTAACCGATTTAGTTGAAAACATTTTATATTCTTCCTGAAATTAGTTGTGATTTTGTCATTACTAATTTTTGATAAATATTTTTTTATTTTCAGTAAGCGTCATGGCTCCTATGTCAAATGCTGAAAGACATAAAAGATATAGAGAACGTCTTAAACAGACCAATCCTATTAAATATGAAGATATGCGGAATAAACACTTACAAAGAATGAAACTTAATTCCAGTGATAACGACTCAAATTTTGATATATTTTAAAGTGGATTTAATTTTATCATTAACTTTGTGATCTCTAACTAGAAATATAAGTTTATTACGTTACGAACTAGCATTATTATATTGTTAATATTGTCACTTTGTTATGTTTTCTTGTTACATTTATAATTTATTATTTCACGATTGAATCTTTAAAATTTTGATCTGTCTCAATAAATAAAAAAAAAACAATAGTTTTATTCATATAATATCCTTATTTTGTTGTGTATAATGCCTTATGTCATCAGTTTCGTAACAAACATTATCAGTATTGTTACTTATCAGTTACGTTACGAATTCGAAAATGTCCACATTTCTGATTATGACCCTAGTACTATATCACTCCGCACACCGAGCACGCACTGCAGTAACGATATATAGGCGAGTGCTTTTGAGCAAAGTGAGTTAAGTTATATGGTCGTTCCGTTATACTCAATACTTGTGTGGGATTTGTTGGGAATAAAAAAATATTGGTGTTTGTACATTGGTGGTCTTTTTTTTTTCGTTAACGCGCTGGTTTAGGGTTCCATTCTTATTTGGGTAAAGGTTTTATTTTTTAAGATCTTTGATTTTAGTGTGTTAAGTGCTGGAACTTAATCAGCTACCAGAGCGATGTATTAAATATTTCGTGTTCTCGGGTCGAAATAGAACCCATAGCCTGTTACACTTTCAGTCAATTTAACAACTGTTATAATATAACAAATTATGAGAAACACCCCCAATCTCATCTAAGATGCTGCAATAGCCGGAGATCACATCAGACGTTAAGATAGCAAAGCTTAATTGATGAATATACCAGTTTGGAATGCGTCCAAATAGATATAGTTCTGTCTGTATAAGTTGTTCGAAGTTATAGACGTCGTTATTTAGTCCCCCCCCCCTCTCCCCTTTGCCTCCTTTAACTGTATCTGTAACTTTAACGAAATTAAACTATAGGAAGGAATGTTTTAGCGATTTTTTGACGTATACTAAAAGTTTGTAGATAATGGTCAAAAAGTTTTAATTGTACATGTGAAGCTTTTTTGTATTTTTATTTTTTTTCAGCTTATATTTCGCATGTCGCAGGGTAGGCAAAGGAAGCCTAGTGTTTAAATTCTCCGCTTTCTACTTTCCACCGAATTTTCGAGGCATTGCGTGTTAAGCAGCGTTGAGAACTCGACGCCTCTCCTCATCAGAATAAAGTGAGTCATTTCCTCGAGTTACAATCGAGCCACAATCTGTCACGCTTACAGTCAGGCCTGGCCTCATACGCATAAATATATACTTAAATACAAACAAACATAATTAAATGCGTTACCAATTAATTATAACACAGTTCATTGGTATCGACCCTCGATCCGTAATTACCCGTTAGGGGTCATTAGCGATGCCGTATTGTACTAACGATATAAATTTCTATTATTTATGTTCCCAGCCTTTGCGTTTGCTTTACCTCGTAGTTCAGTTGATTTATTCTAAAATGAAGTTGCAAGAAAGCGTAAATCACTGTAGTTGCTTTGTTTGAAGTGTACAGTTACTTGTGTTTGCAAGGAATTTCTTTGTTCTTTGAAACGTAATATACAGGGTGCTACTCGATGTACAAATCGAAAGGGAGGTAAGTAGCTATTCAGACAACCCCCATGTTAAGCAATTTCAATTGCGCAGATGATATTTGCGAATTTTCTTAAGGAAAAGAAGATAATAAGAGCTCCACACACTACGTCTCTACATTCTGGTCTTTCACCAGGTCCACTGTAATCAACTCCTTCATATATTTCCGCCCTCTGAGTGCCTTAACTACTACTTAATTCAAGTCGTACTTGAAGTCAGCACATAGTGTGATTGTAAAGGCAACTGGTTGTGGGTTCGATCCCTACTCGAAGTAATGAAATATTTATTTACATTTATATTTCAATTTCTTCGTTCTGGTTTCGAAGCAAACAGCATTGAGCTTCGCCACTCAACACGCAATGCTTCCAAAATTGGGCGGAAAGTTGGGAACGGAGTGTCTTCACACTATGTTCTCTCTGTCTACGAAGCGTGAAGATGAAAAAAATTATAAGACTATAATTTAATTAGCGTATTGTTATAAATAATATTATTTATCTACGTACAATAACAATTGAAAGTGTTTCCAAGTAACACGATACAAGTGTACAAGTTAACATACTCGTATAATACATTGGCGTAGTAACCAGCAGTTGTAAGTAGATCCAGCAGCTCTCTAGGTGCTGTTGTTTTATACTACTTGTTGAGAGTTGTTCAACAAAGTTGGTGAGATCACCTCAGAGGATATGAGTTTGAACATATACGAGTATGTTTTGTGACGGAGAAGTACAATCTATATTCTATTTTTGTTCATAGAATTGATAATGTTTAATTCTTATTCTAGTGGGGCTGCGGTGGCATAAGTATGTGATTGTACGCGACGGTTGTGTGTTCGATTCCTGCGCGGTGGAATGATATTGTTAATATTTTCATAAGTCTTCGCACTGGTAAAGAGGCAAAGTAAACACGCAATGCCTTTAGAATTTTGAATTAGTAGAAAGTATGAATCGAAAGTATTAATGTGGAATGATATGTCTTAACAATAGGTTCCTTGGTTCCCTCTGCCTACCATGCTGTGCTGAAAACAGCGTGAAGATAATTCTAGTGAGCTTCCTCGAACAATTGACTCAATAACTTTCAACTCGTTAGTTCTTGAGATTAGAGCTATCGACCGAATAAACTCTTCAGATTAATAATATTGGTATAGACTGAAGACATACATCTATGACAATATAACAGATGCTATATTATCAACATTCCATTGAAAGCGCGTTAGTTTACTGTCGTCATCGTTAATTACGATCAGAAATTAATTAAGATTTGATACACTCTGTACATTTGCATTACATTGAATTAGTCAATATAATTATAATATTCAATGTATATAGGTATATATGAGTTTATGGCCATGTGGAGTTCGATTAGTTGGTTCGATTCCCACGCGGGGGAAGGAAATATTTTCTAATGACTAGGCAAAGCGATGATGACTAGGCACAGCGATTATTTAGCGATATGTACTCGTATAATATATTGTTGTTTAGTTTTAATCAACACTACAATATGAATTCGAGATCTCTATATTACACAACCTATTCACAACCTGTACCAAAAAAATACATACTTTTGTTTAGACCTAACCTAAAGCCATTCCTTCCTACGTATATTCCATGCAGGATACAAGCCTCGCTATCTAACCGAAAGTCGTTGTGGTCAGGATTCGTCGTTTTTTCAACGTGAAAGTATTAATAAGTCGACAGGTGCTATCGCGACAGGAAGCCGGAAGGTGTAAGCGGGCTTTAGCCGGTCGTTCACTTTGAATAGGCGACGATAATTTCAATTTTTTTATCTCACAATAAGTGCTTTAATACGAGAAATAGATTAAATTTAAAGTCGATTTGGATTTTATGACCATATATATATATATATATATATATATATGTATTTTTATTGTAGAGACGACGCTACTTACCATTCTACGGATTCACCGTATTCGTCGTGTTGCAGGGTGGGGAAAAGGAATTTAGAGCAGTGCTTGTGATTTAGGACGTTTTGGTTGGTAGAGGATCTAATAATAAGACATTTCGTTCCCTAAGAATGGTCCAATTTTCGAGACATTGATTGTTAAGTTGCAGACCTCAACGCCGTACTCTCTATTCTTGTTACCAGCGAGAAAAGCGAAAACAAGTAATTTCTCCGATTAGGAATTACAGTTATAAAAGCGTGGCTACTACTTTACAAGTTATTCTCGAGATAAGTGAATAACGTTCGTCCGTCCGAAGAGGTGTTCCTGCGATGCCAGAGCACGTTCAACTTAAAGAAATTTCTCATCTTATTTCCCGCGGACCTTTTGTGGGGACTTTTTAATTGCAAAAAGTTTTCTTCGCTTTACTGCAGCAATTTTCTGCGGCATGATTAATTTGTCACTTAAGTCCAGTTATCAGAAATCTTTTAATAGGTTGCGTGTAATTTTCTTAATTGAATATGGGAGTTTCTATACTGTGGACATTTTTTTTTATTATTTTTTTCTTGGTAGGGGGAGGGAGAGCCTGGGAGAGAGGGAGCCTAGTGTTAAGATACTACATTTCCCACTTTCCGTCGAATTTTTGAAGCATTGCGTAATGTGTAGTAAAATTCAATGCCACGCGTTACCTTGGTAACAGAGCGAAGAAATTAAAATATTAATAAACAATAATTTATTGCTCCGAGTGGGAATCGAACCTACAACAGTCGCGTTTACAGTCACTCCATTTAACATTTGCACCACGATGGTTTCTAAAATGAAGAAACCGCTTTCACGCCTAAATTCTCTTGAAGGTAAAAATGACAATAAAACTGAATATAAATATGTTAAATTTTATTACAAAATAAAAGCTGATATGAATTATGTAAAAGATGACATAAAAACTACGCTTTTCTCTTTAGCTCTCCGTTCACATGATAATTTCAGAAACTCTATTTCACTTTAATATTCTCATAGTTTATAGTTTCTGAAGGTTTGCCAAATTGCCGCGTAGCGTTTTGTTTCTTTATATCTCAGTAAGTAACGCATAAAAAATAATTGATAGTAATATGCCTACTGGTTATGAGAAAGTATATGAATGTTAATAATTATATTATACTAGCGGCCCGCTCGCGGTTTCACCCGCGTGAACTATGTTATCATTAATTTCTGTCTCCATGACTACGTCCTAGTGACGTCTATGCAAAATTTGACACTCCTAGCATTTGTAGTAACGAAGTTTCATACAAACTTTCGACCCCAAAAACAACCCCTTAGAAGTCGAATATTGCAAATTCCCGTCTTAGCGAGCACCTACGTCCTATAAGTAACTCCTATGCAAAATTTGAAATTCCTAGCACATGTAGTTTCTGAGATTTCGTGATGAGTGAGTGACCTTTCGATTTTATATATATAGAAGAAAAAGATATGTAGAACGATAATCAAGCTTATATTGTCATAAAACATGGGAAATCTTGGCTAAGTTAGAGTATTATATATTTTTTTTAGCGTTTTGCTGTATCTCGCACATATATGTGTACCAACTCTCATATTTATTTTGATATCAGCGATCAATATCCCGCGGGAATCTATTGAAGTTCCGATATAAAATGTACTTTTCATATTAAACCAGATATAACACAATAATCTCATCAACTTTTATCGAAATCCTTTTGTAGGATTATATTCTAATTCATTTGAGGCCATCGTGGCCCGGTGGCATAAGAATATGACTGTAAACGCGACGGTTATGGGTTCGGTTCCCACTCGGGAAAATCCAATATTTAGCCTCTACATTTGACAAAATCTGGGTTTTTTAGTATAATACTTTGTCCTGCATAAAGTAGGGTAGGCAGAGGAAACCTAGAGTTAAGATATTCCGTTCCCAAAACACCGCCCAATTTTCGAGACATTGCATTGAAAGGCGAAATTTGACGTCGTGCTTTACCTTGTTACTAGGGCGAAGAAATAATAGAAATTGATTCCCCCTGATTGTAAATCAAATCCACACCCGTCGTGTACAGATGGGCGCTATGCTACTACGCATCAACGGTTACATCTAAATTCCGCTATCAATTATATAATAGTATGACTAAATTGTTTCACTCTGCTAACAATTTCCAAATCAAATTAGGCGCGTGTCAAAGGTGTGATGAAGTTAATTAAAGGTGCTGCGGCCGACGCGGTCGTTATCAATTATTTCTTAGTTCAAATGATTTGCTTTGATAAAACCACTTTGTGCCCTTTTAGCCTGCTGCCCTCTTGTATTAGCCAAATTAGAAATCCACTTGTTTTTGTATACATTCTTATATAAATAAGCTTTTAAAAGCTTAATTTAGTTAAGAGTCTGTTAATACTTGTTATCTAAGTTTCCTTTGTGTTCGGTAATTAGTGGAATGTGTATAGATTTAATCAATAGATAGTTCTTACACAACGCTACTACTACTTACAATATACTATTTATAAATGACTAGGGCCCGTTTTTTGTAAACTTGAGATGCCGTCTTTATTCATAAATTATATTATATTTAAGCCAAACCTCTTCTTTAAATCAAACTAGAGAAAAATGGCTTTATAGAAATCATCCTTGTTTTAGCCTTGATTTCTGTTTAACATAAAACTAAGTAGCTATAAAATAATATTCTGAAATGAAATATCAAAACAGTTTAATCAAGTGCGCAAGAGATGTAAATGAGTGGTCATAACTCGCTGTAAGTCGAGTACTTGCAAGTCGTTCGTTGGGCTTTCATATCAAAGATAAAGAAAACTATGTTATTCTATGAAGTCAGTGTTAATATGTTAACACCTTTTAACCGACTTCGAAAAGGAGGAAGTGACTGAATGTCTTTTTTGTATGCATGTTTATTGATTGTTTAGGAAATTATGATTGAATGAAATTATGATGAAATGAAAATCGAACACCGAAGAAGACCGTTGTGGCTTAGTGGCACATGGTTGTGGGTTCGATTCCCGATTGGAAGAATGAAATATTTAATATTTTCATTTTATTGCTCTGGTATATAAAGCGAATTCCGCCACTCAACACGCAATGCCTCGAAAATTCGATACGAAGTGTTTTACCACTAGGTTTCCTCTGCCTTACCATAAAAAAAATGTAGCCATATCCAGAAACATTGAAGTTTCGTACCAGTTTTTAATAAAGCAACATTACGAGGCCCGGGCACGGCTCTCACAGAGATGTATGCGACATTCGTCGCTGAAATGCCTAATTAAAATCTTCATCAAAATCCTTCCCCAAATATATGTGTCTAACAAATTCTAAAGCAACACTTTGCATAATGTGTAAACACTTTTTGAGAATTCCGGGAGTGGTCCTCGTTATATCTAAATGTTTATTTTGGAAGTAGTATTGAGAACTTCTTGGTGTAGTGGTTAACTATTTTGCTGTAAACTCAACGGTTGTGGATTTGATTTTCATTCGGAGAAAATATTTTTTCGTTTTGCTCGCTTTATTAATTAGACAAAGAGAGGCGTTGAGACCTAACACTCACGTGATCCCGAAAATTAGAAGCAGGGAAATAAAAATAATTTAAATTATCATTCCCCTGTTTCCCCTGGCCCGAAACCACAATCGTGGCATTTACTGTCTATGCCTTATTATCTTCTTAATATATTCTATTGTATCAGATCATAAAAAATGAAATAAAAATTTTAAAAGTTTTTCTTTCAAATTGCCAAACTTAAAATTACGATGCGAGAGTAAACAAAGAGAGCTAGTACTACACTTTAAGTTTTAACTATATATTACTAGCGACCCCCTTGCGGCTTCGCCCGCTTTTACTACTGGATTATTCATATAATGTATGTTTGCAAAGCACTTAATATAATGTGAAAATTAATTAAACCCTAATGCAACCCGCATTTTCGTAGTTTCAATAAGGATTTTCCAATTGTTTTACACAGCAAGGATTTTTTAGTAGGTACCGTAATTTTAAATCTGTGCTACTAATCTTTTCAAGTACTTATTAAAATATATTTAAATGACTATTTTTAGATAGTTAAATGACTATTCTTAAACGGAAGAAATTATAAACAAAAGCCTACCTACTAATAACTACTACAAAAAATATATCGCGCTGAAATAATACATTCAACTCTAATTATCCAATACGTGCAAACGCATCTAAATCTTCGTTGCTATAAAGGCAGGCGGGTTTTTTTTTTGCTTGTGGTTAATGCTCAGAGGGTATTCTGTCCCTGATGAAAAGCAAGCACTACGTGGCTGCCTGTGAGGAAAATTAAATAGAATGCATCGGCCGGGAATCAAACACGGGCCGCCCGCGTGGCAGGCGAGCATTCTACCACTGAACCACCGATGCGTGTAAGGCAGGCGGGCGCGGCGGACGCATGGCGAGTGGCGAGCCGTTTCGCAGCAAGGATTTTTTGATATTGTAACAACTTCTAAAGTACTTATTAAAATGAAAAACAGTAAAGACAGTTTTGATCTACATTAAATGGCCAACGTAACTAATATACTTATTTATATGCTGAGAGTAAGGGATAAGTAAAACTTGAGTCGATACTGCTGAAGTGTCAACGACGTGATGTGTCAACAATTAAATGCGTTTTTCTCTTAAACTATTCGCAATTTCGAAAATTGTGTAAAAAGCAAATTTTATCTTCGTTTAACGTAGAAAATTAATAAAGTAGTTTAAAGGATAAGGATTAATACCATTATGGAAAAATATCCCTCACAATAAAAAATATATTGAAATTATTATTTTTAGACAGAAATATGATCACTACACGTTATCCTTAAAAGATAAAAATATGCTCTCGCGGACTTTTTTGTAGATCTCATTGAGAGGAACAACACTCCAGTACATTTTTTTCATGTAGTACTTACCATTAAAGCAGCGCATGCGCGAAAGTGTCTCAGCGGGTAGGACTTTATTCATATTTTTCGTATTTATGTTAATTTACATAAGAATGTACAAATAATAAACTATATATAAACCTTCTACGAAAAATACTCGACCTAATGGTGAAAACCGCAATAAAATCCGTTGGGTGGTTTAGAAGAAGAAGAGTTAGAAACAACAGACAGACACGAAAAGCGACTTTGTTTTATAAGATATAGGATAAGAAGAACATTCTCACGTTGCATCCGGGGCAGACAGTCAACGGTCTCGTAACAGCAATGATGGTAGCTGCCTTTGGAACTGGCCATTTTGTATGCAGATTTACTTTTATTAAGTTGTTTTTTTGTTTATTTTGTGTTGTTTACAGTGTTTAGTGATGTTGGAGATTTTTTTTATTTATCACATTTTATAATATACTGACAGTAATATTTATTTACTTATAAAAATTAGTGTGTAGAGTTCACTCTCAATATGGTATATCTGGAAATTAGTGTGAAGCGTTAGGAACAGAGGTTCCTAACAAAAGGATAAAAAAGTTGAAAGAGACTAGTGTCAAGACATTCTTTTCCACTTTCTGATCATGGAACTGTGGAATGGCCTACCTGTGGCAGTGTTTCCAAGCCAGTATGACCTGGGTACCTTCAAAGAGCACGTCTATTTCCACGATTGCGGCCAGCAACGCACCTGTAGCTCCTCTGGTGTTGCACGGGGTCGTGAGCGGCGGTGATCACTTACCATCAGGTGACAGGTACGCTCGTTTGCCTTGTGTTTTTACATAAAAATATATATTTTTTCAAAATGTATATATCTATATATTTCTATTTCAACCAAATTAAAAGGTTCCGCCACTTAACACACTTCCATAATTCGACAGAAAGTGGGGAACAGAAGTGTCTTAATGGTAACAGAGTGTCTGAACTTAGAAAATAAATCTTTTGCTTATAAAAAAATTAACCTTTAAAGTTTAATAATCCCAATACAATGACAAAATTGTAACCTAATTTCAATTTAAATACGCAGTTAAAAGGGGCGTTATATAGGCGTTACATAAATTAATTTCAAGTTTCATATTACGTTTAATTACGGAGTTATACTTTCATAATTTACGAAAATGGCCTCCAACAGTGTCGTATTTTATTCAGATCCAGTCGAGCTTATTTTAATAGCTTTATAAGGTTTGATTTTTTGTTTTAATTGAATTTGTTTTTTTAATATCATATGGTGCAGTTTTATGTATTTTAATAATTTGATATAATTATAGGTTATAGAGGACATGTCTAAATGCTACGATAAACCTTACCCTATATTCATATATTCATATATTTATTACTTTCCTCTTCACTAAAAGACAAGCTTTCGCCTCATATTAAATACGACTAACATCTTAATTACTGGTTAACACGCATTACTGGTTTAACTGTCGTTTAACCTTTGGTTAGTTGGCCATACAAATTGGATACGCGTTAAATGCACGTGTCAAAGGGTAAATATGGAGTAATATTCAGGTACAAACCCAGTTTCTGTGCTCAGCTTAGTTTTGTCGCTTGTTATGTTCGTTTGAGCTCAATTTATTTGGGAATATAACTAACTATTCGTATCAAGGATCGGATGAGAGAGCCTAGTGTTAAGACATTTCATTTCCCTCTTTCCACCTAATTTTCATGATACTCTCTGTTTAGTGGCAGATCACAATGTTGTGCTTTACTACAGCGACGAAATGAAAATAATCTAATTCTCTGAATTGGAATCGAACTCACAACCGTTGTATATAACAGCCAGACACTACCTCGTTCCACGGCGATGACTGATAATATATACTTATATATATATATATATATATATATATATATATATATTTTTTTAATTATGATTTTATTAGTCATTACCAAACCAATATACGATTATATAATCACTTATTAAAAAATTACATAATGTCGTAGTAACGAGTACCATGTAAGAATTGAATTTTATACTTCCTGCTTACAATTTAATGCACTGGACTAGAAGGTCAAATAACGATTCTAATATTTATATTCCAGAGGAAAATCATTCGAAAAACGGGTGCGTCGTGGAGGCGCCTACATAAATAAAAAGTGCCGCTTCGTCTTTATATCAGTTGCATTTTATGAATTACTGTGCTATCTTTTGGAGGTTGTAATAATGTAGAAACTATTTGGATAAAACAGGCGTCGTGGTGCGTTTCCATACGCCAGGTTACAGCGCCCGTTATCGTGATGGTAGTGGGTTTATATATTTTACTCAGAGAATGAAGTCTTTTTATTTTCTTGCTCTAAGTAAGGTAAGAGGGTTAAAAGTAGTGTTAGATTTGGCCATTCAACACTCAAAATCTATAAAATTTGCCAAATTCACTATATAAATCACTGTCTGTAACTGACTGATAATTATGGGTTCAATTCCCATTCAGGCAAATGAATTTTTATTTTAGTAACAAGACGAAGTGGTATTAAGTACCCCACTAAACGTAATCTATATATATAAAAGGACTTGTCCTCACTGACTGAGGTAAGACGCACGCACAGCCGTAACCGCTGTGCGTAGAAACGTGACATTTGAACAGATGTTTACTTTCGTAATCTGGACATCCACTAAGAAGGGATTTTGAAAAATTTTTATCCTAAAGGGGTGAAATAGGGATTGAAAGTTTCTATGGAAAAAATTTTAAATCGGTACCGATTTTTATAAAATTTGAAATTTAGATTTTTAAAGGTATTTAATTGAACACGTGTTTCGTCGAAAACCAGAGGGTGTCCAGACTAATACCTGTCCGATATTGGTTTGTGGGCATACGGGTACGCGACCCCGGATCCTCGAGCCGCCACTCTTATATCCTCATCCAGTCCGTAAGAATGGTGTCCCCCCCCCCGTCTCCTCCTCCTTTCTCCAGCTCCCTCCTTTACCTATCCTACCCCCCTCTATTTTCCTCTCCCTTCGGTTTTTCCCCACAAAGGGGGTTTTGGAGGTCAGACGGCAGTCGCTCCAGGAAAACCACAAACAGCCACAATATGGAACGGACCAACAACAGACTGGGTACGGCTAGGGCGTCGCCGCATAACGACGCGCAGGCACATCGCCCTACACCTGCGACAAGTGGGCAAGGGCTACCGTGTCAAGTACGGGCACGGTTAAAGACGCAAGTACCCAGACGAAAACTCCGCTTTGCAACGTGGAATATTGGCTCTCTAACCGGACGATGCAGGGAACTCGCAGATGTACTCATGAGACGTCGGGTCCAGTGTGCTTTCCTCCAGGAAACTCGCTGGAAGGGCAATAAGTCCCGTAACATCGGACAGGGTTACCGGCTTATATACACTGGGTCACCTTCGGGTAGAAACGGTGTAGCGGTAGTGCTTTCTGAAGAGCTTCAGAATGGGCTCCTTGAAGTTGACCGTCGCTCCGACCGCTTGATGTGAGTGAGGGTACTGATTGAGGGCGTCATCACAAACTTAATCAGTGCCTATGCTCCCCAGGCGGGATGTAGCGCGGCCGAAAAGGAGACATTCTGGGAGCAGTATGAAGGGGTGCTACTTGCTGTGCCGTGTACCGAAGTGGTCTTAGTTGGGGGGGACTTGAATGGGCACGTCGGTAAGGCTGCTGAGTCGTATGAACGTGTTCACGGGGGTTTTGGGCACGGTCTTCGCAATGCAGAGGGAGAAAACATTCTGAGAACCTGTATTGCGTCTGATCTGGCCGTCGTGAATACGTTCTTCCAAAAGAATTAGAGGCGGGCAGGCGAGTTCTTGGCCTTTCTAGGGGAGGACGTGTCATCGACAGGGAGACATGGTGGTGGAATGACGAGGTGCAGGAGGTGACTCGTGAAAAGAAGGCTGCCTTTAAGAAGTGGCAGGAATCCAACTCTCCTGAAGACAGACTGGAGTACACAGTAGCTAAACGTGCCCGTAAAAGAGCTGTAGCCAGAGCCCGCAGTGAAAGTTTGTCACCATTGTATGATAAACTTGAAACTGTGGAGGGGCAGAAGCTCATTTACAAACTGGCACGTTCCCGGGATAAAGTGACGCAAGATATTGCAAAATGTCTTTGCGTCAGAGATTCCCAGGGCACGCTGCTCTGTAATCATGACTCTGTGAAGGAGAGGTGGAGAAGCTACTTCCAGGAGTTGCTGAATACTCAGCACCCATGCAGTGTTCATCACGACCCACCGCCTAACCTCGGACTTATTGCCCCAATAACCCTTGACGAAACACGTAATTGCCTTCGACGCATGAAGAACGGAAAAGCGGTGGGACCTGACGACATTCCGATCGAAGCGGGGAAATCGTTGGGCTCTCTTGGTGTGCTCATGCTTACTGACCTTTTTAACCATATCTTGAACACTGGTAAGATGCCGCATCAGTGGCGGCTTAGCTTCATTACCCCTATTTACAAAGGAAGGGGCAGTGTTCAAGATTGTGGTAGTTATAGGGGCATTAAGCTTATGAGTCATACCATGAAGCTCTTCGAGCGCATGATCGACCTCAGGCTCCGCCGAGAGTGTACTATCTCTGAGTCTCAATATGGATTTCAGCCAGGATCGGGCACCATGGACGCCATTTTCGCCCTCAGAACTTTGATGGAGGCATACAGGGAAAAAAGGAGAGCTCTGCATGTGGCCTTTTTAGATCTGCAGAAGGCCTTTGACTGTGTGCCTCGTCAGTGTATCTGGTGGGCATTGCGATCCAAAGGGATCCCTGAGGCCTTCTATGGTTAGGACTGCTGTTGGCGACACTAGACCCTTCCCGATTACAGTGGGGGTTCACCAGGGCTCGGCTCTTAGTCCGTTCTTATTCAATGTAGTGCTCGATACTGTCTCGGCTCACATCCAGGACCAGCCTCCATGGCTGATGATGTATGCCGACGACATAGCACTCATTGCCGAGAACCGACTGACGCTGGAGCGTAAAGTGGACCTCTGGAAGGGTACGCTTGAGAACGGCGGTCTTAAACTAAATGTGTCGAAGACAGAGTACATGGCCTGCGGGAGCCGGGACTCGAGCACCATCCTTATAGGTCCTGAGCCAGCCGTTAAGTCGGAGAAGTTCAGGTACCTTGGATCCGTTATGCACGAGTCTGGAGGCATCGATCACGATGTCCAAGGGCGGATAAGCGCTGCCTGGGCCAAATGGCGGGAGGTCACTGGTGTGGTCTGCGACCGCAGAATACCGCCCAAGCTCAAGGGGCTGATATACAAGAGCATCATCCGACCGGTTCTTTTATACGGCAGCGAATGTTGGCCGGCACTATCTCGGCACACTCAGGAGCTTCACGTCACGGAAATGAAGATGCTGAGGTGGATGTGCGGCGTAACGCGGTCTGACCGCATACGCAACACATTCATTCGAGGTAGTCTTGGGGTCCGTGACGTAGCGGATAAGCTCCAAGAGCGCCGCCTGAGATGGTTTGGCCACGTTACGCGCCGGCCTAAGAACTATGTCGGATGCAAGTGCCTTGCTATATCAGTTCCTGGAGTGAGACCTCCTGGACGCCCAAGGAAGCGCTGGCTGGATGTCGTGATGCAGGACATGAGAGCCAATGGTCTAACCACCGAGGACGCAAAAGACCGTGCAAAGTGGAGTAGGTTGAGTAGGAGGGCAGACCCTGGCAATAGCCGGGATTAATGCCAGGAGGAAGAAGAAGACGTGTTTCGTCGAAAGTTTGTATGGAAAAATCTTTAAAACGCCACCGATTATTATAAAATTTTAAATTTAGACTCCTAAAAGTATTCAATTGAACATGTGTTTCATGATTTTCTAGAATTCACCCCCTAAGGGTGCAAATAAGGGGTTGAAAGTTTGTATGCAAAAATCTTTAAATCGCCACTGATTTTTATAAAATTTGAAATTTAGACTCTTAAAAATATTTCATTGAACACATGTTTCGTGGTTTATTAGAATTCACCCCTAATTACGCAAGCGAAGCTGCGCGCGTCCGCTAGTGTAATATAAAATGGTGTTTCACTCGAAAAGGTCCCAACTATTTTATTGCATTAAACTAAACACTATTCCACTATAGAATACGAATGTTACCTTATAAAATATTGAAACTTTCAATATTTCTGAATATTTTACAGTGAAAAGTTAAGTTAACAATTCTGCTAGTATCGACAGAATGAAGTGCGCTTCATTTATTCTCCACTCGGAATATCGGCCGCCGAAATGGGACGTCCTAATAAATGGCCCTCGGTCGGATCTGTCATGTACATTTGAGGCAAAAAATCTTTGGAACGTGCCGGGAATTTAAAGATATTAAAACAAAACGAGGTTTTCATTTTAAACAAAAGTTTATATAGCTTATGGGGCAGCTTTTGTCGAGCATGGTAGAATGAGCTTGAACTATGGTTGAACTTGAGCGATATTAAAATAGTTTCGTAAATGCCATTATAATATTGCTAAATTAAAAGTAATAGTGGATTCAAATTCCAGTTGAAGGAATCCTTATATTTATACTATAAGTATTTGTTGTCTATTCTGCAAGATGTAATATGATAAAAGACCAGCACTGGACAATTCCAGTAATTTAACAATTCACCTTCATATGTCATACAAAAAATGCGCCTTTTCCCAAGAACCTAGTGTGAAAACACTTCATTCTCCACTTTCCGCCTAACTCCTGCTTATTGAGATTGTGATTCTGTTTATTGAAAATTTAATACAAATTATAAAAAATATAATAATAATAGTGACGACGATATTTAGTGAAATAAATTTTAATATATTTTTTTGTAACACTTACGTACACGTCATTAGGCGTGTTAAATAATTCACGCGCTGTTACAGCGGCACCGAAAAAGCAAAAATTACTGAAAAGCTTAGACCGAAATGCACTTTTACTGGCAACATTAGTCTAATTACCTTACTTTGTGGGAGAAGACTTTTAAAATGTGGCTGCTTGTAATATAATGATGGTTTTTTTGTATGAATAGGGCGTGGCATTTATTGCTATATGTTGTTTCTGAAATTTAAAAATATATTTCGATACTTCAAAAGTAAACATAACTTTACTGTTGAACAAATATTCAATTTTATAAAGTTTTGTCATAATTAATTTATAGAATCTAAAATGATAAATTGATTAATTTTAAATCCGCCATTTTGCCGCGGCGGCCATTTCTGATTAACACTAATATTGATTAAATGTCATTATATTGTCATTAGAACCGAGGTATAATCTAAATTTCAGCTCAGGACATAGGAAAATGGGTCAAATTGAGATTGCAATATTCCACATAGACTAACACACGGTAAGTTAAATAAAAGCTTGTAAAAACACAATATATTCTGTGTTCCACTCGTAACGATATTCCCCACTACTCCTGAATTTTTTACTACGTAATAAAAACGAAACTATTGTGTTTATTACTTTCTAGTTTGCAGCAACTGTGGAAACCCATCAACTGACAGAATGTTCTGTTTATAATGAAATATTTCCACTTTAACGAGTTACGTTTAAAATAACCAGAAAAAGTAAGTTGACGGTGCATAATGACTTAAAGTACTCTAGAAGATATTTTGTTAAGTCAGTACTTAACATTGATTTATTAACAGCGAGTCTTCAAATGCGATATTTCTTTGAATACTTTATTTAGCTTAACACTTTGTCCCGTATATAACAGGACAAGCAAAGAAAAAGTAGAATCAAATTAGAATCCACTACATTGCTTACTGACTAACGGAACTTTCACTAAATAAAAAAAATCATTCCTCCGATATAACCCTTCTATTATTTCCTTATCAAAATTGAACCTACTACTATCACAACTACCGCAACTGCATCATAACAGCAATCTGATAATAATTAACCAATAGAAAGTTGATCCAAAAAACAAATAGAAAACATAGAGTCCATGGAAATAAATTCATAGTTAAAAGTACTTTCATAGTCCTACGAAATAAAGTACGACAATAGAGAACCAAAGCCGAGAATAAATGTTCGCGGTAATCTGTGCAAGTGTCGCTGCGATTCTCTGAAATGATTTGTTGTTAATACTGAGTTTAGCTGAAAGTGGCTGTAATGGGTTGGGTAGATGCTAAAAGTTTTCAGGAATAAATATTTATTTAGCTATTACAATTAAAAGAAAGAAAGGTAAAAATTGTTTATCGCATCATATAAATCATTTTATATTAGAATATATATTGTAATATACACGTAGAAGTGACAGTTACATATAAAACCAATTCTACAAGAGAACAAATTGGTGTTTCCAAAGATTGATGACTTTTCCAAATGCATGTAACACGTGAAGTTTGATTTTCTTTCTTCTTGGTTTTGTCATGAAATATAGGTGTTCAAATTGTTTTCTTACATTTCCCCGAAGTGGTCGTAGCGCAGCGGCAGGGCGGACTCTACGTGACGGTTGTTGATTCAATTCCCACTCACTAGAGGAAAATAATTATTTATATTTCCTTGATCTGGTAATAAGACAACGCGCGCCGTTAACTTTTTTTTACTATTTTTAAGGGTAATACTTAAATAATATTAAATAATAGTAAATAAAAAAGGAGCGGGCGAAGCCGCGCAGGGGTTGCTCGTTAGTTAATAAAGAGGAAGTGCTTCTATAAAAAACCATGCCATTAATAATATTGTGAATGAAATACGAGTACACAATTAGCCGCTCACAGTTGAGCCGCCAGTAGTGAGCCTCCAGAGACTTCCTTGGTTATTAATTCCTTTGGTCTTTCTGCGAATACATTTTTTTTTTGTTTAAAGTTATTTAAAATGTATTTATTTAATTTAGCAAAAAACATTTCATTGCAACTTCATCCTCTTAATTTACCCTTACTATACTATAATAATAGTATTTACTTATATATTACAGAATATTTAAATTTTAGATGTGTTGCAGGGAAACAGCTCCTGGCTGAAAAGTTAAGGGCTGTGTTCTGTGTTAATTTCCTCTCGGCGTGTTTTTATTTTGATCTCGTAACAAGCAAATTTTAGAAATTATGCTGAAAGTAGAGAACAGAGTGTCATGACACTAGGTTCCCTCTACCGACGTTGCCGTGTAAAAAGTGTGGTGTGAAACTATAAAAAAATACTCACATACGGCCCCAGAAATTTCACTGTAGACGAGTTTCTACTGAAAACTACCAAATCCTTGTAAAATACTTTACACTTTACGCTTCAAAACCTAAGCCGTGGTAATTTATCACAGAAAGGCTTATCTAGCTCGTAATGAATTTACTAAGATAATGCTAAGTAAATCCAGTTTACGTTGAGTGTAATATTTTAAAACTTATTCTAACGCGTTACCATCGGAGGAAGACCTCACATATTGTTCTAAGCTAAATAAATAAAAACAACAATATAAAAAAGATAAGTAAAAAGATCATATTTCTTTATAAAATATAGAAAACATCATATTTTTCCTGCCAATTATAAACATATTCATTTGAATAATTGTGCGGTTGTAAACTGTATACGTACGCTCTCGTACTTCTGTGGAGTATACTTTGAAATAAGTAAAGCGGATATTGGAGCCTGACATTTTTATTCATATTTGTTTTATTTTTTCCTATTAAAATAATAAGAGGCCAGTCGTGGCGCAGGGGCACAAGGTGTAATCCAAAATCTAAAACTGGTTGTGGTTTCGATCCCCACACGAGGAAAGGTAATATTTATTTAAATTTATATTTTCATTTCTTCGCTCTGGTGCCGCCAGTCAACTCGCAATGCCTGAAGCATTCGGCGGAGAGTGAGAAACGGAGTGTCATGTCTATATGTCTTAACACCAGTGTCAAAAATATTTCATGCTATTTTCTAGAATATATTTTAGTTATTTTCAAAAACTTTCATCACGATCTCATTTATGTATAATCAGAGGCAATAATCACAGCGAAGAAGCTTACTGCTGGGGTGCTTTAAAAAGATTCAGGCAATATAAGTTTTACACGCCAAGCTGACCGCCACTGCGCGTCATAAATGTAAATTTCCTTCAATAAACTGTTACATTTGAATAAAGTTTTTACAAGCAGCTGTCATTCTTTACTCCCATCGTAAACCCTAACCAGTGTTTTGCCAGAATATATTTTGGAGGGTTTTTATCTCTGACCCTTTAGTAAATTGTGATGTCTGTGATAAAATTGAAGAGTTGGACTTCCTGTTTTACGTAAATTAACTATTTTCATTATTAAAATTTCTATAGAGGCCAGTCGTGGTGCAGGGTTCGATTCTCATTCGATGAAATTATATATTTAAAATTTTCATTTTCCCTACACAAGAACAGGGTATCTTTATACTAAGTTCCCAGGCAAAAAAATAATAATAACATGCCAGTTTTTAGCCAAAAAGTTTTAAACATTTTTAAAATGTTATTCCACAGCCTTGGAGACTCCTTCGTATTTTGGAATGTTTCTAAAAGGCATGATTTTAAATCTCTCTAAAATTTTAATACGTTGTCAATAAAAGTACAGATAAGATTTATCTTCTTTAATATGGCTTATTTCTTAAATTTGGGCAAAGTAAATGACTAGCTCCTTCCTTTAAATTCGTCATAAAAAAGTCTCGATAGGATATTTACATATACGTAATATCTATTTATATAAATCACGATGTTCCGTTTCATTTGTAAATCTCAACCATCAATATTAAAAGTCGCGATATATTTGAAGCTTCATCAATAACTCGCGCTAACATTTGTGACACTCGTCAGAGAGGAGATAAACGATTCGTAAATAGCAGGATCCAATACCTACTCGTATATCCGTACTACGTGTGTTGGTTGACAGAACGTGATTTAATGTATTATCTTTTCAATTTCAATGTTTTTTTTTAGTTTCTTTTTTTGTTTCACGTACGAGTTTATCCTGTATATATCGGTATAGGTAAAGAGAACCAAGACAATTTTTGGATGTAAATAATTTCACAACCCAAAGCGGGAAACGTGCCCACAACCATCACGTTAACACATAGATACTATCGCACTGCGTCACTAGGTACTTCTGTTATATTAATCACTCTATAGAAACTCATACGGACTCCATACGGACCCTCGTAAAGTCCTAACAACTTACAATTGGTTTAATTCCATGCTCGTGTCCTTTTGGAATAGTGAATTAATCTTATTTAGTTAGGGAAATGAATATTTAACAATATTAACAAGTGTTTAACTTATTTAAGGCGCAGTGGGACAGTTTGACTGTAAATGCGATAGAAGGTTGGTTATGAATTCGATTCTCATTCGGGGGAGTGTATTATTTTCTTCAAATTTTGAGCGGTATTTGGAGAACAGTGTGTGATCACTAGGTTCCCACAATCTGTCGCTCATTTTGTATATGTAATGTTTTGGTAGCATATTAGTCTGTAAGACACAGTTACTCTAGTTTTATATACATAATCTTATCAAGAAAAAATATAATAGTTCTCGAGTAGGAATCGAACCAGCAACAGCCGTATTAACAGTTAGTCATAAAAAAACATTAAAAACATTATGTATTAAGTAAAAAATATTGTATACTGTCAACCTCGTCCTAACATCCCTTTGTCGTTAACTATATTAAATTTAATGAAATATCCATTCACTATATAAACTTTCATTGATGGACGCACAAACATTAATAACGATGTGATTTTAAAGTAAGCCTTCCATTATACACTATGACGTCAGAGAAAACAAGTAGTGCCACAAAATGGACATGAGAAAAATATTGACATTTACTGAGGAAAGTTTTGACGCAGGTGCATAAAGTGTGACTGTAAAAGCGATTGGTTCTAGGTTCGATCCCCACTCGAGGAAATGTCGATTTCTTCTCCATCGATTTCATCTACATATTTTCAGTTCTTAAAACTTTATATTCCATTACTTTGTTTCCTTAGTAAGCCATGTTCAATAAATTCTTCGTTTTAATCAAATACTAAAAATAACACTTTTCCACAAATACCATAATAGAACCATCATATAAAAGTATATAGCAGTCACCCTATAAAACCAGGGATGGGGTCAAAATAGTCTGTCCCTTTTCCACCATAAAATGCCCTACAGAAATCTTTCCTATTATGTGTGAATTCAATAGAATTTTTATGCGTCACCATGCATGAGAAGTTTTTTGTCGCGGCCTCCTTTGAAAATTTAACTTTTTGTTACCCATATCTAATGAAAATATTTGTAATTTATCATTTTTTTCGTTACATTTTCTTTAGAAATTCCCATTTTTCGTTGGAAAAAGCAATTTTACTGTCAAATTCAGATACTTCAATAATACAATTAATTTATTTTAAGCGCTCATTGAATTGTTAAACGCTGATTAATTGATATCTCTGTGTGAAATATTTGTAAAGGTACTATTGGTATTAACGTAACAAGTATTTACAAGTACTTATTTACAAGTATTTACATATATTTGCAAGTAAAAAGTATTTACAAGTATTTATTTTAACAAAAATCAAATATATTGTTTTGCATTCGAGTGACGATCGATTAAAAGTGCTGCTCTGGTTTATATTTTTTTAATAATTTGAATACCGAAATATCCTAGTGTTCAAATAACCCGTTCCAAGAAAATTGTAAAATTAGAGTTCTCAATTATTGCATTCATCGTAAGACTATAGAAAGAATACGACATCGTAAGATAGGAACGACTCATAGGAAAAATTGTAAGAGTATTCCAGCGTTGTATTCCATCATCTAGAAGGCAATGTTAATAAATTAATTTAAAATAGAATTACCTATCACTAAATATATTTCGATAGCCAGTGACTCAGCAGGAATCAAACCTACAACCAAAGTCAAGGTCCCAATGAGCCCCTATAGCTTCTAAACTGATGAAGATATAAAGATTACAATTTATATTTGGTATCGGTATCAATGTGAATTTGGATGTCGATCCGGTACATTGTACTTTTGCGGTAACACAAAAATTTCTTACCAAAAAAATCGTGTGATTCCTTTGAATTGAATGTGGAGGAATAAGAGGCGTGATTGTGGTTTCATCAGATATTTTTCCCTTTAGGTCACGTACATAGAATAAGCGACTTGATTATATTGGAACTGGTATCGTTTAAGCTAAAAAAAACTACTTTTCTTTTTACCAAATAGCAGGGTGGGCATAGGTTACCCAACCAAGTTCCCCACTTTCCGCCAAATATTTTTTTGAATCGATCATACAACTTCGCTTCGCTTCGCACAATAGCATCGATAATAAATAATAAGATACTTATAAATAAATAACAGGCAACACTTGAAACGAAAAAAATAGAAATATGAATATGAAAAAGAAGCATACAAATATATCATTTTACTTATTCTTTTTTTAAGATATAAGAAATAAAGCATATTTGTAGTTACAGAGTGGTAAGTCAAGGCTACAGTATACTTTAGTTAACTATTAATATATGAGTTACATTCGAATCAAAATCATTATTTTTATGAGTTACGTCCACAGTTAGGGCTATACAATGCCATTGTTAATATAATAAAAAATAACTACCCGCTTTTTGTCACTACCAGAGCAGAGTAAGCAGAAGTACCTTAATGCTAAAACACCCAGTTCCCCACTTTCCACTCAATATAATAAAAAAAAACTGCCGTATTTAGTCTATCAGAGCAGAGAAATTAAAATAATTTAAATATAATCATTCCCCCGAAAGAGGTTGAACCTATAATCACATGTTAACAGACAGATTCTATCCCACTACAGCCTGTTATGTAATTATAATAAATTATAATTTATTTCCCAATAATACTAGAGGCATATATTTAAACGTTTACAAAATAAACAACACTGTGTCAATGTTATCATGAATTATTTCCTACGATGTTTGTTATAGTAAAATTTACTGAAAATCGTTTGTATTTCATTATATAAATATATACTAGTATTCTGTACCAGCTTTACTTATATATAATTGTACTTATATTTTTATATTCATTTTGTACTACTATAATATAACATGGCCTGCCATGGCCCAAGTCTTTTTTTACATCACGCTGTACCCCGCTTATAGCAGGATAAGGAGCAGGAGGGGTTTTGACAATCCATTCCCCACGTACCAACCTATATTCAACACAAATAGCGAGTTGCGATAATGGTCTTGGGTTCGATTCCCACTAGGGGGTACACTCTCGCTGACCACTAAAATTAGCACCTTTATTTTTCTTTCATTATAATAAAAATAGTCAAAGAAAATTGAAAAAAAACCTATGGAAAAAAATAATTTCAAAAGAAATACAATTTTCCATTCCTTATTTCCTGTCAAACCCTATACCACTTCCACATAATACTCTAAGATGAAGAACGTGACTTTTTTGTTTGCTTCATCACGTTCGTAATGAAGAATCTTATTTCCCGATATTAAAGTCTAATTTTGTGTACTAACTGTGTATCATATATGGTTATTGGTTATCTACTAAATATAAAGCTTTTCGCAACTTCAGTTCATTTTGTATGTTTATTATTTTTTTGAATAAATAACCCTAACTTTATATACTAATATACAACTTTTTATAGCGTCAAGACACTCTGCACTACGATTTTTGCCTGTATTTGGCATATATATATTGAGTGTTCGGTGGCGGAACCTAACGCCGCCTTTATCACCTACAGCTGGGGAGTGAAAATATTTGTCTACTATGCTGAGATAAGGAAACTGTCTACAGCGAGCTTAAAAATATCTAATCTATAACCTGTATGGTCTAATCTGTGAAATGAGTGAAAATTTAAAGAATACTGTACTGTCTCCTTTTTTAAATTATATAGTAAGAAATGTGTTACAAGGACTTTTTTATATTTACTTAGGAAACATAAAATTTTTAATGTAGCCGGTTTAGAGCCCGCGCCTCTTGGAATCGTCTAACATTTGTGCAAATAACACTTTCAAAAATGTTAAAAATGACACTTTTTAATACCAATGAAAAACACACAATATTATATATGTAGTACCTATATAAATTCATACCACCTTCTAAAAACTATAAAAAAGATAAAATAGTTTTGGTAAAATATATGGAGCCATTAATTTAAAGTGCAGTTTTAGTAAGTAGCCTTTTAAAAGATAATTTTGTTCAAAAGACACCTGATAAAGAGAGATACGAGGTGGACGTGTGCACTCTACTTGGATGATAGTCGTAGGCTAGCAAACCAGCGATTTTCAGTACAAATTTATTGAAATCTCTGAATTCTCAATGAGAATGACTAAGATTGATTGATTAATACATTTAAGTTTGTATGTAATCCAGAAAATATATATTAAAAATGCGAATATAACAAATAGACCAAGTCTAGCATTTGTTTGTAAAAAAATTGCTTCTAGAGACTTTTTGTAATAACAAGTGTAAAAAAAAATTTTTTCAGATTAGTGGCTAGCGATTTTAGCTTACGAATTGAGCGTTATACATAAAGATTCTCAAAACCAGATATCTATTAATCTTGTAAACTATATTAGTGCAATTAACTGAAGTTATTGTCTGATTTGTATATACGTATTATATCCATATATACATGTATGTACTTTATACTCGGACGTAGGGGCACAAGCATGTGACTCTATCGACGTCGACGTCGACGAAAAAATGAAGAACGGAAGTGTCTTAATGGGAACAGGGTATTTTAACATTAGGTCCCTAGGTTCCCTGGGATACCTGCTATGTGTAAGTATGAATTTGAAATCAAAAAAAATATTTACATTATAAGAACAAGACAAAAGGTTTCATGGCCGCACCTGAAGTCGAACGCCTGGAACTAATTGGCGGGTAGAATTGACAGCCGGTAATGGCGGTAAACGTCCAACAAACGTATCCTTCCTGGTAACTGATGAACGTTGTCAATAAGTTTGGAAACAGTTTTTGGATATTATGTGTTATTATATGAAAAGGTATATATATTCTGAATATTTAAATATACATATATATACTAATATCATGAGGTGGAAGACTATTTGGTGGAACTCGCTGATCTCAGAAGCTGCTGGTTTGAATTGAAAAAATACTTGTATTGGATAGTTCGTTTATTGATGAAGACTATTGTTGTTCTGTTACATCACGTTACAGTCAATTTTATAGAATTGAAAAATGCTGCAAAAGCAGATGAAACACCGTACGTGTGCTGTGCAAACATTTATTTTTTATAACTGCAAGATAGGCAGAGGGAATCTGGCAACCTAGAGAACACCGTTCTCGCTTAAATACTTCTGACAAAAAGAAAATATCGAATATTTCATTTCCTCGAGAGGAAATAGAACCTACAATCTATTATATTTAAAATATGATTCACAATTTACTGGTTGTAGTAAAATTATGGACAACAGAAAAGTTGTGCCGATCCGGGGCCCGTCTCCGGACTCATTACTACACACAAGCTTTTTAAATAAGCGGAAATTTTGGAAACGTAAGAGAGAACTAGATTCTCTCCGCTTGCCCTACTTTATTCCGAAAATGCGTGGAAGTAAAAAATAAATAACACAAAGTTTCAAATTTCCAAATATTTTTGTTTAAGGTGTATGCGTAATTATAATTTACAGAAGGGGTTGTTAAACAGAATGCGTCGTTGAGTTTACAAATTTGTTCTAACTCTTGAACCTCAAATATTTATTTTATAGGCAACATAATTATTTAATTTATTAATTGATTATAAATTTATATATAAAATTAATTAACCTTTCCCTACCCATCTATGTGCGAAGAGACTCCTCCTCCTTTTTGCCGAATTTTCAAGGCATTACGTGTTAAGCGCGGCGTTGAGTTCTGCCACTCAACACGCAATGCCTCCAGAATCCGGCAGAAAGTGGGGAACGGAGTGTCTTAATACTAGGTTCCATCTGCCTAGCCTGCTGTGATACAGCGTGAAGCTGATCATTATTTGGTTCACCAAAATTGCTCCAAAGTTTCTTGTTCTTACAATACGACAGTAAATTGGTACAATAAAATTGGAAAAAAAATGTTTTAGTTCAAGCGGGCGAAGCCGCGAGCGGGTCGCTCGTGAGTAATATATTCCCGATTAATCGATTTAAGCCATTATGTTAATGAAGCTTGCATTCCGCTACATAACGTTTCGTCCACATCGAGGTCGTCGCGGATGACTGCGTTCGACCATCGACTATTGTGTCAAGTGTCTTACGTAAGCTCTACTGATAAATACCCTTAAACACTACATATATTATCTCTACATATAATTACTCGAATATGGCTTAGTTAAAGGGATGCAGTTGTGGATTGTAGGCTATATGCCGGACTCCTCAACGTAGGCAAAGGGAACCTAGTTTTAAAACACCCCGTTCCCCACTTTTTTAGTAAATTAGCGTGTGTTTTTTTTATTTATTTATTTTATTTGTTTATATTCTTTATTGCACAAAAAATAAAAAATAAAATGTACAATAGGCGGGCTTAACGCTAAGAAGCATTTTCTACCAGCCAACCTGTCATGTGGGAGATCAAAATGTGTAGGTGTGCAAAAAAATTTAAAATAAAAAAAAATATATATATATCAATTTTCAAAATACATACAGATATATATAATAAATACAATATAATATATACAAACTAATAAGATATTAAATATATATACACAAACATAAATACATATATATACACTAAAAAAATTGCTACATATATACAACAAACCATTATATACATTTAAATGAATAATAGTAATTTAAAAATAAATAAAAAAATTATAATATAATTACATGTTTATTAAAAAAGGATTCTTTTACCCGGCGTTTGAATATTTTACGAGAGGGAGCTCTCCGAATAGGTTCGGGCAATTCATTCCAGAGTCGAACTCCTGCGACTGCAAAAGAGTTGGACATGTACCCAGATGTATGATGAGGTGTTGACAGTAAAAGGTTTGATTGGGAACGTAAGGATTTATCATGCAAAGAGGAAAGGTAGGATCTATATTATTATCAATTTGTATTTAATAAATATTCTGAATCTCTCATAAAATTTGTTGTCCTAGCATTCATTAAATTATGTTTGGATTTATTTTGGGTCCACATATATTGTAAATGTCAATATTTTTCTTATGTCCATTTTATGACACTATACTTGTTTTCTCTCATGTCATATCATATAATAGAAGGCTCACTATAAAATCACATCGTTATTAATGTTTGTGCGTCCAACAATGAACGTTTATGTAGTGAATGGATATTTCATTAAATTTAACATAGTCGATGATGTCGTGGGGGTGTTAGGACAAGCTTGACAGGATACAATATTTTTTTTTACTTAAGCAATGTTTCTTACTCGGAAATGCTATTTTCATTTTCTCACTCCAATTACAAGATATAAGGTCAGCCGTGGCGCAGAGGCTCAAAGTGTGACTGTAAACGCTACCAGATCTACGATTGATCCACACTTGAGGAAATTAAATATTTATTTTAATTTATATTTCCATTTCTCTAGTGTCGTGGCAAAGCCCGAGGCTAAGTTCTGCCACTCAACACGCAAAGCCTCCAGAATTTGGGGGAAAGAGGGGAAAGGAGTGTCTTAACTCGAGGTTCCCTCTGCCTACCCTGCTGTGTGCGGGATACAGCGTGAAGCTGGTATGGTAACAAGACAAAGCGTGGAGTCAATACCGCTAAGGGGATAGGGTGGTGTGAGGAACGTAACATAATATATGCAATCCAAAAAGTTGTTACCATATAACATTATACATACTACCCTCGTATCAAAATGACATATAGAACCTAAGATACTGGAAACGATTATACTAAAACATACAGAAATTTCTTGATTTTCAAGGTTTCTTTTATCATTGTTGCTATTAATTTTGCACAGAAATCGCACGTGTAATTTATGTTATTGCTTTAAAAAGTTTAATTGAACCCGGAGTCCATTGAAAAGCAATTTCTTCCTACCCCTCTTTTCGCTCTGTCTACCCCTCTATCCCTTCGTCTACTCTGCTACTATAAAAAATAACTCCCTGAGCTTTTCCAGCATCTCTACCACATAGCACCAAGTATCGTCAACTTGTTATCTGTTCGGAGCAGATCGCGTCACAAGTCACGTTGCATACTATAATTAATTCCTTCTAAGACACGTTCAACCAATCAAGTTTAACGGATCAGCATAATGTTGCCAATGCTGAGGAAGGATATACGTTGTTCTGTAAATTATGAATTTTGTTTAACTTTATGGACGTTTTGTTAGAAGGATTTAATGAGGATAACAATTTAATATAACCCTTCCTTAACAGTCGGGAAAAATATGTTTAAAGAATGAATATTTAAAAAATATATTTTTTTGGTTTTTTCAGATTATTAACTACTGTTAGCCAATTTTCGGTCCAATTCCATGCTCTTTTTAATAAAAAAGGCATTGGTCCATTCATTTTTTCGCTCTGATATTTTATTCTCCCCAGTGAGAATCAAACCCACGCTAATTCCAGTCAGATATTATGCTGCTGCGCCACAACGGTGTCAATTATCATATTATTACAGAATAATTATTAGAATATTTATTATAGAAATAAATAACTATCTAATTCACTTTCCAATTTAAATAGTCTAATGATCTCTACAGGACCGTATAGGTAAACTGAGAGACCTAACATTAGGGTCCCTGTAATTTGATCGTAATTATAAAGGAGCTTCAAGCTCTCATGGATCAATATAGAAATTATCTACGGTAGTGTTGCTATATCCGTTTAGGCTATATTCATCTAGAAAATAAAATAATGTAACATATTCTTCTTTATTTTTTTAGTTTTCCTTAATGAAAGTCGTATAGACTGCAATGTTATCTTCTAGGTCTATTTTAAGTCAGCTTCACCCATCTGTTCTTCCCACATATACCAAGAAAGATGGTGATGATTCCATAAGACCGCATTCCTATATATGTCTTCGTATAAGAATCAAACCCACAACTCCGGTCAAACTGTCCCAGTAGCCTCGAATAAGGTAACATGATAATATTGTTAAATATTCATTTCCCTAAGTAAATAAGATTAATTTACTATTCCAAAAGGACACGAGCATAGAATTAAACCAATTGTAAGTTGTTAGGACTTTACGAGGGTCCGTATGGAGTCCGTATGAGTTTCTATAGAGTGATTAATGTAATAGAAGTGCCTACAGTCTTTACAACATGTATGGTAGCTTATTGTTTTGGTAATGGATTTAGAGTGTTTTAGGTTTGATATATTTAAATTGTGTTTTTTTTTTAATATAGATATCTGTACTACCTCTCTTGAAAACGTGATGGTTGTGGGTTCGCTATCACAATTAAGCAAAGGGAAACTGGGCTGCTACTCTAATTATTATATTCAAATTATTTTCATTCTCACCATCTAGCAAAGCAAAGCAATACATTGTGCTGTCTCACAAGAAATGTCTTGAATTCCGGTGTAAAGAGGAGAACGGACTGTCTTAACATTAGATTCTCTCTACCTACATTCATATATACAGGGATCAAATTGTACGTGAAAGCAAAAAACACTAACAATACATTGAAATAGCAAAAAAATACATTAAATCACGTTCTGTCAACCAATACACGTAATACGTATATACGAGTAGGTATCGGATCCCGCTATTTACGAATCGTTTATCTCCTCTCTGACGAGTGTCACAAATATTAGCGCGAGTTATTGATGAAGCTTCAAATATATCGCGACTTTTTAATATTGATGGTTGAGATTTACAAATGAAACGGAACATCGTGATTTATATAAATAGATATTACGTATATGTAAATATTCTATCGAGACTTTTTTATGACGAATTTAAAGGTAGAATTCAGTTTTAGTCATACTTTGTCTTAATTGAACTGAAAAAAATATTTATGCCTTTTTTTGAAAACGTATTAAAAATTTGGAGAGAGACCATGTCTTTTAGAAACATCCCAAAAAGACGAACGAGTCTCCAAGACTGTGGAATAACATTTTAAAAATGTTTAAAATTTTTTGGCTAAAAACTGGCTGCAAAGATACCCTGTTCTTGTGAAGAGGAAATGAAAAGTTTAAATATTTCATTTCATCCAATGAGAATCGAACCCATAACCTGTCGCATTTACAGCACATTTGTTTCCCTGCGCCAAGACTAGCCTGCATAGAAATTTTAATAATGAAAATTAGTTAATTTACGTAAAACAGGAAGTCCAACTCTTCAATTTTATCACAGACATCACAATTTACTAAAGGGTCAGAGATAAAAACCCTCCAAAGTATATTCTGGCAAAACACTGGTTAGGGTTTACGATGGGAGTAAAGAATGACAGCTGCTTGTAAAAACTTTATTCAAATGTAACAGTTTATTGAAGGAAATTTACATTTATGACGCGCGGTGGCGGTCAGCTTGGTGTGTAAAACTTATATTGCCAGAATCTTTTTGAAGCACCCCACCAGTAAGCTTTTTCACTGTGATTATTGCCTCTGAACAGAAATTAGATCGTATAAGAAGTTCTAGAAAATAAGTAAAGTAAGTTCTAAAAAATTAACTAGATTTTTTTAGGTTCATCTTTTAACCCGCACATTGCGCACGGCGAAACTCAACGCCGTACTTTGCCTTGTTAGAGTGAAGAAATTAAAATATACATAAATAATAATTCATTTCTCCGAGTTGAGATGGAACTTACAACCATTGCAATTTCAGTCACACGCTTATACCACTGCACTACGGCGTCAACTTGTACTTTAACTTGTTTCAATTGTAGAATTTATAAAATACAAAAGGTTCTAATTTCATTATTCGTTATAGTTTTACTGCGATCTTGACAGTATTTCCCCGAAGGCTCTTCATCGTGGTCGAGATTTATTCTTGGTATTTTATTTATATTTAATCAAACTGTGGACAGTGGAGTTTTATGGGCAAAAGAATTTTTGAATAGTAAAAACGTCCCGTTGAGTTCCTCTTGCAACTTTCAACGTTATTGAAAATAATATGAAATAATCCAATTAACTTGAATATAACTCATTTGAGTGCTTGCGAAAACTACGTAAAATTCATTACATTTTTTTCCGTGTTTTGGCTAGTTTTCAATAAGCCTTTGATAGTAATAGACATTTAGTTTTTTAGCTTCATGCTGAATACCGCACATAAGAAGGTGGGCAGAGGGAACCTGGTAACCCTAGCGTTAAGACATTTCCTTACCCTAAAAAATAAGAAAATAAAAATGTGAAATATATAATCTTTGTATGGAGGTTTTTTATTTTTTTTTCCCACGCACAGCAGGGGAAGTTAGTCATTCAGTTTTTATATTTTTAGTTATTTATTATTTTTAGTTATTTATTATTTTCTAAGTATTTTTCTTTCTTTATTGTATAAATATACATGAGAAATTAACACTAAAAAAATATTGAAATATAAAACGCTTTTGCAAATAACAATCTGCATTACATCTGAGTAAAAATCATATGATCTCAAACGTATAGCAAACCAGAGGACTGTTTGAATGAATCGTAAAATCCACATGAAACTATCACAATATGGACGTAAAATATTCAACCGCTTCCGGAGCCGCATGCCTGTAAAACTTATCTATGGATAATTCAAAGGGTATTCCATTCAATGGGATCACTAACCCTAATTTAATAGCTATACCTGTTAGATGTCGCTATAAACTACTATTGTGTTAAATTTGATGAGTTCTTAAAATAACAAATAATGTTTGGGTGGCCAAAGATTATATATTTATTTTAACTTCATATTTAGTAGCCAGGGACCAGGAAACCTAGTGTTATAACACTGTATACCCATTAAGACACTTCTGTTCCCCACTTTCCGCCAAATTATGGAGGCATTGCGGGTTGAGTGGCGGAAATGAAAATGAAAATATTAAAAATTTCATTTTCTCTAGTGAGATTCGAATCCACAACCTGTCACGTCTAAAGTCGAACGCTTGTGGCCACAATCCCCATTTGGCATCTTCAATTTTAATTGTCTTACAATTTATTACCAGTCTAAGTTCCTTAGAATTAAATATCCCGACAACAAAGGATTCAACATAAACATTGTTTCGTCATTCTGTGGCTTCTAATAATATAAATAATATTTTATTAAGAAAAGTTTTACCACAAACAGAGCAGTATTTTGAGTTTTTTTAATCATTTTTATAGTAAAACATATTGATGTGCCTTAATCTAGGTAAAAAAAGGATAAATTATCACAGCCTTCTTGGTTATATAAGTTTTAAAATATTACACTCAACGTAAACTGGATTCACTTAGCATTATCTTAGTAAATTCATTACGAGCTAGATAAGCCTTTCTGTGATAAATTACATCGGCTTAGGTTTTAAAGCATAAAGTGAATTTATTTTACAAGAATTTGGCAGTTTCCAGTAGTAAGTTGTAGTACACTGTTAAATTTACGAGGCCATATTATTTAGGTATTTTTTTTACAGCTTTACGGTTTATTTTGCACAGAGTAGGCAGTGGGAACCTAATATTAAGACACTCTGTTCCCTATTCTCAGTCTATTTTTCTAGATATTACATGTTGAGTGACGGAACTTAACGCCGTGCTTTGTGTTGTTATTAGAGCAAGGAAATGAAAAAAAATCTCGTGTGGCGCTACGCCATGACAACCTTTGTCAATTTTATTATTTTATATTTTGCAAATTGTCTAATATATAAGTAAATACGATTATTATTATTATTATACGCTTGCATTATTATATAATTGCCTACTGAAAAGAAACGATCTACAGTAGAACATCGACTGACCATTATTTACTATAAGTTCAATCTTTACCAATTTAATTTTCATATTCCTGCTTCGGAAGCACCAAACTCTACGCCGTGAGATTCGCTACCCAATACGCACATCTTAAATCCCAGAAAAATAAAAAGCATAGAAGTGTTTTAACATATAATATTGAAGAACAGAGTAATTACTCTGCTATGCGAGAAAAAGCGAGAAGCCACGGAGAAAAGAAAAAAGTTATAGCTAGATATAGCGGTGGGGTAAATGAAGTTCTTCAATAAATCATAATAAAGTGTAAAAAAAACAAAGGAAAGTGAACGCAACATTCACCCATTACTCATTTTATTTTCCAAACGTAAATCAACGCGCACTAATGGATGCTTCACAAGGAAAAGTGGGAAAAGTGAAAAAAAATCTTTGCTTAAATATTTTTTATTCTTTTCATATAATGTGATGTTGGATGGAAGGCTCAGGTTTAAATTATTTTAGCTTCTCGCAGTATTCTCTACATAGCAGTATAAGCAAAAAGAACTTAGGAACCTAGTACTTATTAAGGCACTTCGTTCACCACTTTCCGCTGAATTCTTGGGCATTCCGGCGGAAAATGGGGAACGGAGTAAGTTGACACTAATATGCCTACTTTATGTTATATTTCAAATGCAAAATATAATATTTTACAAAAAAAATGTATTCGCGGAAAGACCAACGGAATTAATAACCAAGGAAGTCTCTGGAGGCTCACTACTGGCGGCTCAACTGTGAGCGGCTAATTGTGTACTCGTATTTTATTCACAATATTATTAATGGCATGGTTTTTATAGAAGCACTTCCTCTTTATTAACTAACGAGCAACCCCCGCGTGACTTTGTCCACTTCTTTTTTATTTAATATTATTTAAGAGTATTTATTACCCTTAAAAGTAGTAAAAAGAAGTCAACGACGCGCTTTGTCTTATTACCAGATCAAGGAAATATAAATAATTATTTTCCTCTAGTGGGTGGAAATTGAATCAACAACCGTCACGTAGAGTCCGCCCTGCCGCTGCGGTACGACCACTTCGGGAAAATTTAAAAAAACAATTTGAACACCTATATTTCATGACAAAACCAGGACGAAAGAAAATCAAACTTCACGTGTTACATGCATTTGGAAAAGTCATCAATCTTTGGAAACACCAATTTGTTCTCTTGTAGAATCGGTTTTATACGGATCCGTCACTTCTACGTGTATATACCTACGATATATTTTCTACGATATTCTAATGTTATATGATTTATATGATGCTATAAACCATTTTTACCCTTCTTTCTTTTAATCGTAATAGCTAAAAAAATATTATTCCCGAAAACTTTTAGCTTCCACCGAACCCTTTACAGCCACTTTCAGCTAAACTCAGCATTAACTACAAATCATTTCAGAGACACGCAGCGACACTTCCACAGATTACCGCGAACATTTATTTTCGGCTTTGGTTCTCTATTGTCGTACTTTATTTCGTAGGACTATGAAAGTACTTTTAACTATGAATTTATTTCCATGGACTTTATGTTTTCTTTTTGCATTTGGATCAACTTTTTTTTAGTTAATTATTTTCATTTCATCATTCTAATATACAAAATGCGAATGAGTTCCGTTACTCAGTAAGCAATGTAGTGGATTCGAATCTCGTCTTTAACTTGATACTACACATTCTTAGCTTGTCCTGTTATATACGGTACAAAGTGTTACGCTAAATAAAGTATTCAAAGAAATATCGCATTTGGGGACTCGCTGTTAATAAATCAATCTTAAGTACTGACTTAACAAAATATCTTCTAGAGTACTTTAAGTCATTATGCAACGTTAACTTACTTTTTCTGGTTATTTTAAGCGTAACTCGTTAAAGTGGAAATATTTCATTATAAATAGAACATTCTGTCAGTTAACGGGTTTCCACAGTTGCTGCAAAATAGAAAGTAATAAACACAGATATGTTTTGTTTTTATTACGTAGTAAAAAATCAGGAGTAGTGGGGAATATCGTTACGAGTGGAACACACAGAATATATTGTGTTTTTACAAGCTTTTATTTAACTTGCCGTGTGTTTGTCTATATGGAATATTGCAATCTCAATTTGACCCATTTCTCAGTGCTTCGATTGAGCTGAAATTTGAATTACGAATTCGACACTGATGACAATTAAAATACATATAATCAATATTGTTGTTAATACAAAATGGCCGCTACGGCAAAATGGCGGATTTAAAATTTTTGCACAACCTGCTTAATATGTATATCAAATGTGCTTGATTCTTTTAAGTTCTTAAAATGTTTTTTGAATTAATATTTTTTTTCTTTGTTGCTCCGCATATCTTAAAAAACTTTAAACTTCACGCCATATTCACAAAGAATTAATTCTCATTATAATACTACATTGAACATTTCTTATAATGAAACGGCAACATTTTTAAACTCTCATCTCCCACAAAGTAAGGTAATTAGACTAATGTTGCCAGTAAAAGTGCATTTCGGTCTAAGCTTTTCAGTAATTTTTGCTTTTTGACC
>HE668022.1:2054-12795 GCA_000313835.2 Heliconius melpomene melpomene | reverse complement strand
ATACAACATAAAGCTGACTTGTATCTTGTATTGGTTTAAAAAAATATTAATAATTGTCAGATTAAGCAAGTCCCTTCAGATAATCGTCTGATTTTGAGATATCACGTCTAGGGCATGAAGATGAACCATATATATCTTAATCTGACGCGCTCGAGTATTTCAAGATGACGATTTTTTTTTGCATTTTCAAACAACGATTACGAGCTTGCGTCACATCCAAATCGTCAGATTATTACATAAGAGCTTTTTTTTAGGTTCACTTAACACCCCCTTAGAAAATCTGACGCGCTCGATAATATATTTTTTTTTGCCATTTTTAACTCTTACGTACGACCACCTCCACCACGGAAACTGTCAGATTAATATATTTTCATGCTTAAGAAGACGTAGGCAATTGATGATATCAATATCTGACGCGCTCGAGTATGTCCATGGAACAGTTTTTTTTTACATTTTTGAAAATCTATAACCCCTCAACCCACCGGTGAAACGAAATTTTTTTATATGACATTTACAAAAATGTTCTTGTTCTTGTTGTTCTTGTTGTCATCTAAGCTTCGCAACCCATTAGGTCTCCATGACGCTCGAGTGACTCCACAGTTTGCTGCTTCGCCTCCCTAACTATAAGGCATTATTAACGTTTGTGGAATTTACATTCGGAGGAATAAATAATTTTCATTTTGTCAGTTTGGTAACAAGATAAGCTACGGCGTTAAGGGCCGCCGCTCGATACTCAATTTCTCGAAAATTGAGCAAAAAGTAGATAATATTTGTTAACGTTTCTAATTTGATGCTTTCTAAAATAAATATATACACTCATACTTAATGCAAATTAAATACTTAAATGGTTTTCTCATTGCTACTATTAATAGAAATAGACCAAATTAAACTGGGACTATACGGGAAGCACCAGCTTTAAAAAATAAAAGAATCATCAAAATCGGTTCACACAATCAAAACTTCTGAGATACCAAACATGAAAAAAAATACAGCCGAATTAATAACTTCCTCTTTTTACAGAAGTCGGATAAAAATGTCTATCATTTAATTTAGTCAATATAAAGTAAAAAAAATCATAAACAGAAAATAACGAAACTTTTAAATTCCAGAGCGTAGTTTTCCGGGTGATGCACCACCCTCACGTCGTCGGCTTCGAGCAGTGCGTGTCCTTCGACGCGTTCGCCAGCGCGCGCCTCGAGGTCGCCTACAACGTGTTCTGCTTGTGCGCTATGTACTTCGTGCCGCTGCTGGTGATCACCGTGTGCTACGTGTGCATATTCTGTGAGATACGGAGGAGCAGCAATGAGCTTACTGGTGAGTTCAGAAGAAGTTCAGGTTTGGATACATTTTCATATTTGGAAACTACCAGTATAAGATAGCTTCACGCTTATACAGCTATACTCGTATGTACGATGGTCAGAGTAAATCTGGTGTTAAGAAACTGCCTTCTTGGTTTTTGGCAGTGGCTTCAGAACTTCGTTTTAGAAACTGCATTCCCTAATAAACATTCATATATACAAGACAAAACACCGTTTTAATGGAAAATAGAACTGATAATAAATTATGAAATAAAATAAATGTCTATTATATTAAAAGCTTTTAATTTTAATGGATTAAACATGTAAACCCAACCCCTAGATACTCAAATTTCCTTGTAATCAATGAAGATTAAATTAATTCTTATAAATCGTTAAAGTGTTTCTAATTTTTCCAAAGCTAATTTCAAAGGTTATTACTAGTCATTTTGGAGTAAAAATTGTATATAAAACATTTTATTTCTTTATATTTCTCGGCTTGGGTGGTTAATTACACTGAGTGCAGCGTTGGATTCCACAAATTATAACTTCACATCTTAAATGGAAATATTTAGAAGTAGACATGGGCGTTACGTAGCGTCACTAGTTTCAGAAACTGCTTACAAGCCAAATCACGGCATAACTAGTTTCGGGCTGTCGTCGAAACTAGTGATTGTGATGATTCGGAGCTACGCGGCGATTGTGAGCTACGCGGTTATTCGAAACTACATACATGTTGCGTTGTGGTTATGTGTCTGTACACATAGCCATTATTTCACATACGTAGTTTCATGAGAGTAAGCAGTAAGCACTAATCAAGTTACATCGACACTAGCACAGTTGTATCTCGCTCTATTATAGTACGTACCGCAACAAAAAAAGAGACGAGAATAGGCAAATTTGATTAAAAAGCTACAAACATCGTACTTTTTTGTATTATACACCCAATGAAACGAAAAAGCGATTCTAAACTGTAAATGCAGAAGTTAAACTATATTATTTTTATAGTTTTATGAAAATTCCAAGAAAAAACCACATATTAGCTACATTGACACTTATGTAGTTGCATCTTGCTCTATTTTAGTACGTTCCGCAAGAAAAAAAGAGACGACAGTAGTTTAATATGCATTAATGCAATTTGATCGATTATTATTTTATATCGATAATTAAAAAATAAATTCTGCCTCGACACCAGAGCGAAGAAATGAAAATATAAATGTAAATAAATATTTAATTTCCTCGATTGGGGCTCGAACCCGCAACCGTCGCGTTACAGCCACACCCTTGTGCCGCTGCGCCACGACGGTGGATTTTAACCAATTCCGAGTTTTTTTTGTTTAGCGTGACGTAGCTTTCCTAATGTTTATTATTTATTAAAAGAGGTTCGGTTACAATGGCTTGCGACGTTCACTTCACACTTGTATATCTTAAGCACATTGGGATTTTTTATGCGATCTACTAAGACTTTTAAGAATTCCGAGAAACGAGATTCGCTACAAAAAATTGAGGCCTAAACCCATCACTTAATAGAACTTTGAATGTTGATAATAAATTAGCGCAAAAATCTGAATTTGATGTTTTTAATGATTCCTTACGTTTGTATAAAGCTCAACAGAAAAAATATTTTATATACGTAATAAAGAATCCATAACTGAGTTTACAATTTTAATATTTTTTTTTAAGATCTTAATTTTGGTTTTGTATTTTGTTATTTTTTTTTTGTTTTATGTTTAGCTATATAGCAATAGTGCAGGCTGCTAAAATTAATTACTTTTTAAATGTTTTTAATTTTAAGTCTTTTAAATTTTTATTGTATACTTTATTTTAATTATGCAAACAAAAATTCTGAAATGGTCACCGAATAAAGGCTTTATTTATTTATTATTTATTTATATTCAGTAGTAAAATTTTAAAATTTAATTTTAATTTAAATACTAGATAAATAAATCAACTTCACGCTGCTTCCCACACACAGCAGGATAGGCAGAGGGAACCTAGTGTAACACTCTGTTACACTAGGTTCCCCACTTTCTGCCGAATTCTGGAGGCATTGCGTGTTGAGTGGCAGAACTCAACTCCGCGCTTTACCTCGACACCAGAGCGAAGAAATGAAAATATTAATTTAAATAAATATTTCATCTCCTCGAGTGGGGATTGAACCCATAACCATCTGGTTTTTACCTCAAGTTTGGTCTCAAGTTTCATCCAATTTTAAACCATAATATTTTGCTATTACGTGTCAGTTTCGCGTCTATGTTTTTTTTTTGTATTTTTAAATTTCTTTTTCCATTCTGTAAGTGTAAAATTATTCCCTCTTTTTGAATGTATTTTGTGTGTAAATTTTTTGTTTTTACTTCATTTGGAATTTTAATTTCACTCCGTAATTAAATATATCAAATATTATTAAAGAACGATCAGCGAAAAAACTATATAAAATTCTATATATTAAAAATATATGATGTAATAAAGTGTATATAAAAAAATATATAAAAATAATTGTATATAAAATAAATTAATAAATAATTACATTTTAGTATCAAGATATTGTAATTTAACCAAAAACGTTTTCAATCATAACTATAAAAGTAATCGTATTAAACTTACAACTGCTTATGAAGCATTTGTAACTAGTTACAGAAATAACTAATTTCTGAAACTAGCTACGCGTAACCCCGAAACTAGTGTACACCGGTTATGCTTAAAAGACGTTACGGCCCATGTCTATTTAGAAGTAAAACAGCTTTAAATATATTATTTGCTTAAAGCTATAAACATATTTCTGTATCTCGCATAGTAGTCTGCTGGGTCCCGCTGCTTTCTAATTTTTTTAGATTTTTAAATATTTCTTACTGAGATATTTTTTCACCACGAAGCGTGATCATTCGTGATTCATTAAAAGTAATAAAAAAGTAGCTCTCATATTGCGAACTAGAAAAACTTAACTAACATCGCCGTGGGCACGTGCAGCGCCCACGCCAGAAATTATCTTTGAAGTTCAAGTATTTTAGTTTGCTGAATACGATTTCCTTTCGATATACGAATTTTTGTAAAAATTAGAATGTATTTTCGTGATTATTTGTAGCATTAAATCCGCTAAATAAATATAAATAGCATGTAAATTGTTGTAAAAACACATGAAAGAACTGTCCAAAATACAATACTAATATAGAAAAATTATAAAAACAATAGCTAACTTTTTTACCTAAAAATGTATTATCCATATATGAACAATAGAGTGACACAGTATAGAAATTTTCTTTCTTTTTGAATTTTTAATTGTCTTTTAATAAATCTTTAGTTTCCGTCAATGGTGGTCGATCCGCTCTCGACTTCGCCTGAACTACATAGTAATTACGCTACAAATTTTTACGTATGTTGAAAAGTAAAGCTTCGAAATATATTTTTTGAATGTTAGAGCGTTTTTTATTTATACACCGATTGAAATAAAACAAATACTAAATCTTAAGTAAAGCTAGCCAAAATTAAATAGTGAAAAATTGAATTAAATCTCCTTAATAACTTTTGTCTTATGCATCTTCCATGTACAGACACCGATTCATTATGATTTTGTCAGAAACAAGTAAATGTGTGCCTTTCTAAGAGATAAGTACCTTCCCGGAGCATGTGACACTGTGACGTTTAACAAATTTATATAAAGTTGTAAAATTTAGAAAGCTCTACTATTACGTAGGAAAATGTGATGTAAATTGATTGAAGCAAGGCTCTTAGCAAGGCAAAGTACATGTTGATTTTTATATGATTTTGCAAACGGGGTTTTCTTTTACAGAAAAAGTCACCTTAAAATTTTTCATCATAGTAGAGTAGGAAGAGGGATTCTAGTTTTAACACATTCTATTTTCAGCCCACTTTCCAAGGATTTGTGTTGGGTGAGGTAATTCAACACTATGCGAGAAGTTTTCACCAGTTTTGAAATAAAAAAGAATCATCAAAATCGATTCATCCAGCAAAAGTTCTATGGTAACAAATATAAATAAGAAAAACATCAGTCGAATTGATAACCTCTTTTTTTACAGAAGTCGTTTAAAAAGGGAGTAAAATATTTCAAGTTTGTATGAAATATCATCGTTTTCAAAGATAAATCTGTTTATGACGAGACAAGAGTGGTATGCAGGGATCGTAGCTTTTTGTGCTCGGTTATCTTTGGCCGCCTCGCTAGGGATAAAGCGTTAAGCAAGTTACTGGGGTCAAAGGAAACCCCGAGTATTTAAATGAACGTGAGGTTTTTAAGCTGACTTAGTAAAATAAATAAATTTTATACTAAATGGTACGGTTCTATACATATCGATTTATTGTATGATATCGTACATCTCTCTGTTCTCCACCTACATTATTTTAATTGACCATACTTGGTATAATCAGATTGTGAAAACAATATATAGCCTTATGGAAAATCCAAGTTAAAACTATCTTGATAGCTGCTTCATAATATGACGCAATATTAAATGAACACAAAAATGTCAGAATTTTAAATAAGGTCTTTATTTATCTTCGTTTCTTTCGTTTCTTACCGTTTGTTTTATAAATCTAACAAAAAGAAAATGTAGAACAGTACCTTTAAAACACAAATGGATATATGAAATTGATCATTTTTATTTAAATTCATTTATTTAAATTCATTTATAAATTCGAAAGTAGCTCTGTGTGTCGGTCTGTCTGTCTTTTATCGCTAATTGTGATAAAATATTCATATAGAGATACTTGAGGGTCTCGGGATGAACATAGGATACTTTTTTTTCACATATTTGTAATATTATCGATATATACCAATATATTAAAATACTTATTAATTTGACATGCAATTTATTCTGCCATGTTACCGTCGCTAAGCGACCGTTGCTAAGCAACGATTTACAAAGTTTGTTGTTAGAAAACGTCACCCAAAATGAGCTTGCTTAACGCATCTCTCTATTGAAAACTGAAAATAATTTCATAAATATATTTAATAAATATTCGTATAGTTCAAGCGCGCGTAGCCGCCTTCGGGTCCACTAGTCATTCTATAAATTATACTTGCTTATATAACTTAACTAAGATAAAAAAACTTTTTTTTTCAACAATTAAACACACTACCTATAATTTTTTCGTTCGTGCCCTTTTCGGCCCTTTTCTAATGTATTTTTGTGATGCAATTCAATTCAAATTTATTTTTTAAAGTTTTTAAGGAATATGCTCGACATTTTTCCTGAACATTTTTCCTGAATAAAATCCTCAATGCAGTAGCAAAAACGCAATAAAAACCAATATTTTCCATAGAAACTAGGTTTTCTATAGTACGGTCCTATCTGTGGTAATCTCACTCATACCACCTTATAATTCTATTCTCATGTCATTTTCATGGAAATATGTACTGGATGGAATATTAATTGGAGTTCTATGTAGCTGTCCGCATATACATACATATATGTAGGTTTAAATATATTACGCATTGTATGAAACAGAAATCTTAGTGTTAGCTTAATAGTAAGGTAATTATTACTTAGGCCACTCGTGGCGCAGTGACACAAAGTGTGCATGTAAAAGCGACTGGTTGTGGATTCGATCCGCACTCAATAAAATTATAAGCCTAATTAATATTTCCTTGTTTGCGACCAATAAACAAATATCTGGAACATATTCATGTAAGAAAAAAGTTACGTTATAATAAAAAAAATGGCTTGTAAGAAATCGCCAAGCGTCATGGACTTTCTTAACTTTTTTTCAGTGTGGGGTAAGCCGAGGAAACGTTAAGACACTCTGTTTCACACTTTTCGCCGAATCTTTGAGATATTGCGCGTTGAGTGGTGATACTCAACACCACCGCGCGTTTTTTAGCTTTTTATGTATGTTAATTTTTGTATATAACTAGCGGACGCGCGCAGCTTCGCTTGCGTTTTTAAGAGTGAATTCTAATAACCCATGAAACATGTGTTCAATGAAATATTTTTAAGAGTCTAAATTTCAAATTTTATAAAAATCGGTGGCGATTTAAGAATTTTCCCATACAAACTTTCAATCCCTTATTTGCACCCTTAGAGGGTGAATTCTAAAAACTATGAAACATGTATTTAATTATATACGTTTAAGAGTCTGAATTTCAAATTTTATAAAATTGGTGACGATTTAAAAAAAAACCTATACAAACTTTCAACTCCTTATTTAGGGGGTGAATTCTGGAAAACCATGAAACACGTGTTCAATTAAATACTTTTAAAAATCTAAATTTCAAATTTTATAAAAATTGGTGCTGATTTTAATTTTTTTCCATACAAACTTTGAACCCCTATTTCACCCCTTTAGGGTTAAAATTTTTCAAAATCGCTTCTTAGTGGATGTCCAGATTACAAAAGTAAACTTTTGTCCATATTTAACGTTTCTACCATGAGCAGTTACGGCTGTGCGTGCGTCTTACCTCAGTCAGTGAGGACAAGTCCTTTTATATATATAGATAACAAAAGATTTGAAGAAGACCAAACATAAAAGATACAAAGTCCAAAACAGGTCCAGATTAAACCAGCGTTATCATGTAACGGTAGTTTATTTTGGAACTGTCTTTTGATGATACCAGGTGGAAAATTAAAATATCATCGCAAACAGTGCGGTTGTAAACTTAATACAACCGAAGTTGCATTCAGCCGCCAGTCATTAATAAATAAGGAACGTATTTCTACCTAATGCCTAGTAGTAGCATATTATACAAATTCATTGTATTATATGTATTTTGTAGATACATATATTATGATAGATATACGAGTTTGACGTGATTCCCAAATTAATCTAAATGGCCAAATCCATCAATAAATATAATTGCATTGCATAATTCAAAGCTATTTATATTATGTAGATTAAATGTATGCTTATAAATGAATAAATCATAGTACAGTCAAAACACTCCAGTCGCTTCCAGCTGGATTTGGTGATCAAACTCAACGTGTCACTTTGTCAAAAAGTGAAGCAATGATTAGCAATGAAAATAATTGATTCTCCCGTGTTGCTATATATACTCGTATAATATAACTAGCGACTTACACTGGCTTTAAGTTCTTGTTGTTTTATAGCTAAACTTTACAAAATCTTTATATTATCTTATTATTAACATATATGCTATGTTATTCTGATATATATTACTAATTAGTAAAGTGGAACAAACATCCACCCTCACATATTTTCGCATTTTAAATATTAATAGGACAATCAAAATACAATCAGTACTCGTAATCTTGAAATTTGATGCCGAGATATTAAGAACAGAGGAAATTAGTGTACTTGTGTGTACTTTATTTCTACTGAATTCAGAAGGCCTCCTGTGTTAAGTGGCGGAACCCAACGCCGCATACAGTCACACACTTTTTTACCATTATTATTGCTATATGAACATACATTTTGTCAAATAATTTTCTTTGTTTTATATATTTAACAAGTCTTATATCAATACTGGATGCGAAAAGCTAAAGATCGAGCTCAGCGGCGTGCCTCAGAGGCCTATGTCCAGTAGTGGACGAGGACGGGCTGATGATGATGATGATGATGATGATGATGATGATATCAATACTCAGAGAGCTCTAATTCGGAGTATGACGTGTTTTTATTTTCATCTCGGGAACTACTCTTTCTATTTGAAAAGTTCTTTTTATATTGGATAGTTCGTTCATCGTCCATACATCACGCTCGAGAATTGTCGCAGCATGGGAATTGAAATCTCTGTAAAACCAATGAATGTTCAAAAAACTTGTTTCAAAATCCAGACCAGTCGTGATGCAGGAACTCAAGTACATGACTGTAAACGTGACAGGTTGAGGATATAAAATATTTAATATTTTCATTTCCTCGCTCTGGTAAAGACAACAAAAGCGGCGTTGAGTTCCGCCATACAAAACGCATATCCTCCATAATACGGCGTGAAGGCAATGTCTTAATGATATCGGAGTGTAAACACTAGATTCCCAGGTTCATTCTAAAAAAAAATACAATTTATTACGGTTCTTCTCTTCGAATATAACATTAAGTAGATATAATAACATTTTCGTTCTTTGATGAGCTCATTAAATTAGCAATTTCAAACCCTTCGAGCTTTCATTAGGAAGATATTATGCGAACCCTTTATCTATCTATATGTATACTTATAATAAATCTGTAGAAAATTCGTTTCTGTACATTGAAAATATTTTAAAAAAAAATTAGCCAGCCTGTTAAAGGATAACTAACAGAATCCATTTCCAGCATTTTTGGAATTTTTGTCTGTTTATGTGAACACGTATTACGTAAAAAGTACACACCAAATTTAAGCAACTTTTATACATAAAAATTAATAAGTAACTCAGAGGAGGTTTTGGTTTTGATTTCATTGTATTCGCTTTACTCTATCAAAAGATGTAAGTATTTAGGTTTTTAAGAAGTTCATATTTGAGATAGTAGAAATAGACACATGTAACGCTATCTATTGTCAACAAATTACCATTTGGTTCGTCAGGAGGATTTTTAAACATTCTAATACTTTATTACAACATATATAGTCGGGCGAAGCCGCGGGCGGGCCGCTTGTCAAACATATAAATACATTAACAATGATTCATTTGTACAAACAACGTAGGATTTAATCGTAAGAAATAATGTCTTTTTAATTTTAATTATCTCCTATTATAGAAATATTATCTACCTAAGGGAACCTATCCGCTCATTGTCTTGTGACCAGAGCGCGGACATGAAATAGTTAATTATCCTCAGTAGGAATTGAACCCACAAACGCTACGTTTACACTCAGACATTATACCTCTCTCTCATGATGGACTTTTCATGAATTTCCACTTCAACAAAAATATTGCCAGGTGAGAGGCCGAAGGTAAATTTCAACGCTGCGCTTTACCTCGTCACCAGGGCAAGGAAATGAAAATATTAAATACCTCATTTCCCCAAGTTGGAATCGAACCACCTAAGGTCACGTTTACAGTCGCACGCTTGTGCCCCTGCGACCCCCTACGATTGCTTCTATTATACTCGTCTAATATACTCGTAGTTAAACTAGAAAAACTATATTTTTTACAAACTAGCGACCAGCTCGCGGCTTCTCCCGCTTGAACTACATAATTATCAATTATTTACGAGTATTTACTTTAAAATTTTAAAAGTGATGTAAAGTAATCTGTGAGTGAAATTTGAATTCACAACGATCAACTCAACTGTTCTATTATGCCTAATACTTCGTTATATGATAATGAAATCCTTCAATATTAGTTCGAAAGAAGCACAAAGCCACGCCACAACTTACAAGTGAGTACTAGATCGCTAAAGATTTGTAAAGCTTGAAGGAGTTCTATTTAAAGTTTAATCTTAAGTTTAATTTCTCATCTTAAAGTATAAATTTCTTTTATTACAAAAATAATCCTACTCTGATAAGAAAAACTACATAAGTTTCACCACTCAATATGCCGTGTCTAAAGTTCAGGTGGAAC
>HE668020.1:0-25743 GCA_000313835.2 Heliconius melpomene melpomene | reverse complement strand
TACAAATGAATTTCTCCTCATAACAGTTCAGTCAGTCGCGACATAGTTTAAAGGCAATTAAATATATATTTTTTATTGTATAAATTATTTAAGAATTTTATAAGTATACCTTACTAATTAGTATGTAAATAGATGAAACAATTATTTATACAAGTGTCACTGGTAATTCAAACATATTATTTCGATGTTTTTATTTTCGATGGCAGCTAGCGCAGCTAGTTAGCTATTAAGAGTTACCATTATATATTTCAGCGAGCCCTGAAGCTGCTTAAGAAAAAGTGTTCTTCTAGCAAAAAAAATAGTTTATACTTTTTAATTAATTGTCACTGTGGTGACTGCAACGCAACGGTTGTGGGTTAATTCCTCATTTGTCGGAAAGAATTATTCTTATTTGCTGCTCTAATCACGACACGAAGCACTGCGTTAATAAATGGACCGTTTATTTTGAGAGTGGTGTAAGTCCATTTTCTTTTGTTTCGAGAAAATTAAAGGTTAGTGTTTATTATCTTAAGTTTCAATTTCAATGGTCCTTGTGGTTGTATGGACGGTGAATAATAAAAACAAACGTGTGCTCTCTGTGATGATTTATTTTGTACTGGTTGCAATACACTAAAATGTTAATAACGATCGGACAGTTAGTATGTCGCTGATTATGCAATTTCATTGACCGACCGATTTTAAGTTGTTCAAAACAGGGGTTTTATTTGAGAAATTAAACACGGACTAGTTATATATATAAAAAAAATACATTAAATTAAGCATGAATTACATGATAGCTCATTTTTCTCAAAAATGGATTTACACCACTTTCAAAATAAACGGTCCAAATAATGAGTCCTAATGGGGATGGAGTGCCTCAATACTAGGTTCCCAGGATTCATTTCTCTACTCTACTACGTGCGGGATACAGCATAAAACTAAAAAAATACTCACATAAGGAGGATCACAATAAATAGCCTTACACCACATGGGCTTTGAGTGGTAGCACACACAGATCGAGCACACTCCGGGCCCGGGCACGTACAAGAGACCATGTGGCACTGATTTACCTTCCCAATCCTTGCAGTCTTCTTCCACGCACGCTGAAACAAGTTAGGACAAATAAATTATAAAGAATTAAACATTATTGAGGCCAGTAGTGGCGCAGGTGTCAAGTGTGACTGTAAACTCGATAGGTTGTGGTTTCGATTCGCACTTGGGGTAGTGAAATATTTACCTAATATTTACACTTCCGTTCTGGTAAAGAAGCAAAGCGCGGCGTTGAGTTCCGCCAGACAAGCAATGGCTCAAAAATTCGGCGGCAAGTGGGAAAAAGAAATCCCATTAAGGGAACGGACTCTCTTGATACTAGGTTCCCTCTACTTCTTACGTTGTATGCCGCACATAGCAACCCTGCTTACTAGAAACTAAAATATTACATGTAAATAAAGACCTAAATCTTAGCGAATTTTGTAGAAAACATATCGTTTCGATAAGTAGCCAACTTACATGCGGAACCTAAAAAAAGTTTCATACAGCCGGCTATAAAACTCGGGTTACAGATAAGGAGGATTTAGTTTATTCCCGCGAGATCCTAAAACTTACATAAACTTGCCGAATGATATGTGTTTTCCTTCAATTTTTATGTCTTTATATTTTTTGTAACGGTCTAAGAAACCCACATATAAATCTGGTGGTAGAAAGTGAAAAATTATACTGATTTTGTTAGAAATTACTACTATTGCAGTATACGCAATATATACTATCATGTAATTAGTAAAATTTTATAAAATGTTTATAATTAAAAAAAAACCACAGAATAAGCAAAGGAAGCCATAATTTTACTAGGGGAACTTCCCAAAGTTTTTAATCGGTTAGACAAGTCTGTAGTAGGTAGTTGTTTTTCTGTTAGAAAAAATTCTGGAGTGGGCACCAGACTATACTGGGGTGTTCACAGACCACTCCCACATATTCCTATGCCCTTGTATAGTGTCAAACTTTTACCACTGCGCTATAACGGTCTCAAAACTTATAATAATATTTCACAGTGCCTACGCACAACGTTCGTCTTGCATCGCTACTTTACCATGAAACCGATTTAACGTCGTCGTGGGTACGAGTTATACGAGTATTTCAGTTCGTTACGAAACACCGACGCCCAATACCACCCACCTACAAATTATATTGCAATTCTATTTTTTTATTGATTGTAAATTAGTAGTAAAGACCTTTGTTTGTGAAAATTAATATTATGTACTCGTACATATTTAAAACATATTTAAACTGATTGATTTATTTATACTTCATTTATTAATCTAGTAAAGACCAGATTTAGAAAAGATTGTTGAAATAGCCATAAATACTCTACATCATCGTAATTGGCGATGGAGGCACAGGCGTGCGACTGTAAATGCGACAATTTGTGGAAAATGAGGGATGGAGTGTTTTAACAAATGTTTCATACGCATATTACCATTCACACCATAAAAATATTTAAAAATATTGCAAGTACTATCTGCACTTACATACATTACTCATACAAAATTGGTGCGTATTCATACAAATCCCTTGCGTCTCCATACATATACCTCTATCTATATATAGGTATGTAAAGTATAATACGTAAGGCATAAAAAGGGGTGGCAGACAAAATTGCTCGTCGCCGAACTTATGCAACTATTTTAAAAACATGACGAGAGACGAAACTGTCGGGTTAAAGAGTTGTAACCTTCAATTATTTAAAAATATTTTTGTGTTACTGTGTGGAAAACGACGACGTGCACAGAGGCGCAGTATTTAATAGAACATGACGGTTGTGGCTTCGATTTCCATTAGGTTGAAATAATTTTCATTTCGTCGCTTTGGTAAGAAGATAAAGTGTGACGTGGACTTTCCTCATGTAAGTGACAACACACTTCAAATTTGGTGAAGGAGTGTCTTGCCTCCACTAGGTTCCCTCTGTCTACCCTGCTATATGAAGAATATAACGTTCAGTGTTTCAGAATAAATATTTGCATTACAAAGTTCAACTTTGATTCTCAGGTATCGTTCAGAGTATAATTAACTAGTTAGATAATAGCTTAACGGTAGTTAGTGTTAAACTTTGAAACTTAATAATTACAGGAACTCAATTTAGACTCTCTAAAAGCATGAGATTCTATATCTCAAAGGAAATTTTTTTTAAATAGATTAATATGCTTAATTTATATAATTCACTTTACTTATCAATTAATCATATTTTTTATAAAAAAAATATAGCAAGACTTCAAGTGTAATAATCCCCATGTTCGTTCTGTATGTTCCCCATTTAATGTAATATCGAATTGCGAATCGATTAGTGGTCAACCGTAGCACGTTCGGAACGCTATAAACAAATAACAGAACAGATGTAATAATTTTCTTATTTATATAGTGGATGGTATCAATATTTAATTGTTTTTTCCCGTATCTTCGACAAGTCTGGGCACTCCCTTGAAACATACATCCATAGTCTGTAATTCACTTGGGCTTAAGACAAAATACAAACAAATAAAACAAAGTATCTCAAACTTTTATTTAGCTTTTTTATTAATATATTTTATTATTGTAGCGAACGGTTTTCCATAATGTTACTTGCAGTTAGTTATACTGTTCTTATGTGGCCTTACTTGAAAGTATTACTCCGTGATAAAAATGATAATCATCAATTAGTCTAATTTAAAAATAACTATTTTTATTGCATTATATTGTAAAGTTAAATTAATAGTTTAAGTAATTTATGATATTCGATTTCTAATAAGTTACATAAGTTGTATTGTAGTTATATCAGCGTATTACTTCCATAGCTATTTTTATAAAACATATTAAATCCAGTAATCGTGACCTATAAAGCAACCTTTTTCTATTTGTTTACCTTTTATCTCACGGCTCCCTGAATAGGGTATAATTGTATAACACATAAACAACCTTTCTAAACCAAAAAATACCTAAAAACGACTTAGACATTTTCGTCTCCCCGGTAGCGCGTTACACCAACGCTTTAATGAGGGTAAAATTTCGGCACACCGGGTTCAAAGGATTCTCTAGTGAATGTGTGCGGCGCGAGTCTCGAGGACTGTCTGAGAGGCTGGTACTAACTACAAACTACTGGGAGCGGGCCTCGTCGCCGGTCTGGATCGACGTGTACCTAATGCATGTCAAATTTTGATTTTGACAGTTTGATTTTTAAATCACTTGTTGTTTTTTTTTTGATTTCAGCAAGTGATGAAGATGTTTTAGCATCACTAAAGTTATTTTATTATACATAAAATAACTAATACTGATCAATGATTTTTCTTAATTCAGGCTATGCCTATTATTACTTTTAGCTTCTTATTTTAATGTTCAATAAATCTTTGTAATTTATTCACAGAATTTGGATTGTAGGTGGGTGCTAACTAGCGCTAATGTTTTGTCTAATCAAACAGAGGTTTCAGCTGAAAAAATATAAAAGAAAACATTCTGTCGATTGATATGTAACCTCACAAACACCATATCAAATTTAGTCTTAAAAGTTCATTCATTTAAAATTTCTTTTCATTCATTCATTCAAAGTAAATACTTTATTCAAACAAATAAATATTTGTATTCATTATTTCGCAGAACCGACACTGAATACCTGAAGAAATAAAATAAGATGTTATTACATAGAAAAAGGTCTAAGAAATAATATAAAAAATAATGATTCCCGTGAGTATAATTTCCCGCTCCTTACGAGATACCTTCTAACTCGAATTTCTATAAAGCTATTCATAAATTAATGAAAGGACTTGTCTCATACTGTTTTTCAACCGCATTCGGATATGTCGCTTTTTTTTCGCTTCACGTTGTATCCCAAATAACTACTATATTAAGCACAGTGAACATAGCATTTAAACACTCCGTTGCTGCTTTCCGTCAGAATCGAGGTATTTCATTTTGAGTGGCGGAACTTAACGCCGTAGTTTAATTTTCCAGAACAAAGAACTCAACGCTGCACTTGGAAGCACACACGGAAAATAATTATACAAATAATTTATGTACCGCACTGGAAATCGAACCCACAAACATCACGTTTATAGTGGGACACTGCCACAACCACCACCAGCTTGAAACCAGTTAAAATCTACTTAACATTTCATCATCCGCTAGTAATTGAAAGTCAACAAAAACACTTTATACAAGAATCATCCTGTGATTTTTAATATTTTATGCAGAAATTATAATTATAATAATATATGTGCATAATAATGTTTTAAATATTTAATTTTATACGAGGCAAGCTCAGTTTTCCTTTGTCTCTTGTCATTTAAAGGACAACATTTAATTATGTTGCTGTAAATGAATAACTTTCATAATATAATGAGTATCACATTTTATTACTTAAAAGGTCGTTTACTTAGGCCCGTATTTATATACCGCTCTTAAGTATGAGTTCGTTCTTGAGTAGCTGTATACATTTATAATTTTTAAAAGAATGAAAACGGCATCTCAAGAACAATTTCAGAGTTGGGAGCGATTTATAAATACAGGCCTTACTTGTTTTTTACAATTTTAAAGTGTTATTCCTCACTTTGGATAGAAAAATACCTTTTAGAAAACATACTAAAATTTGAACGTAGCAAGATTAGAACCCGCACCTCTTGGACAATTTCCAAGTAAGGCTTTACTTTTGAAACTTTTTGTGGCCTTATTTTAGTATAAGCTTTGAGATATAAATTTTGAACCTAGACAGTAAAAATTGTTTGCAACGTATTTATTATTCGTTAAGATAAGTCACCAGTCTAGTAAATGAAAATATTAAATATTTCATCGTGTGTGAAAGAGTGGGAATCGAACCCACAATCGTCGCCTTTACAATAGCGGACTTGAACAACATTCAAATTTTATTTAAATTTAATTAGCCATGGTAAGTAATTATTATTAAAAACATAGAAAACTCCATATTTTTAAAATTTGTAAAGTTTGTGAATATGTTATAAGGATTGTGGCTAACTTTGGAACAATTCGCAGTAAAACTGAAAATTTTAGGGGTTGTAAAATATTGTAAAGTTGTGAAAAAAATATGAATCTAGTGGCTCAGTGACGTCATTTAGTCATGCCCATCGCATTATGGGTTTGATTCCCACTCTATGATGAATAACATATTGTTGAAAATTACAAGACTGAGCGCGGCGCTGAAACCTGCCAATCATCAGAATAAGTCTCGAAAATACGGCGATGAGTTATATACTGAAGCCGAAGATTTTGTTTGGTTGAAAGCAATTCTATTTGAAAACATATTTTTGTGTCGTATAGCTTATTTAAAGAGATAGGCTATATTAACTTGTTACAAGCGGGCGAAGCCGCATATTAAGACTAGCTGTATATAAACAAACATTCTAAATATAGTAATACTTATAATAATAATATATATAGTATATTGATTAAAATGCAGGAAGCCGTACGCCATATGCCATTCTTCGAGCTCGAGCAGACGTGGAAACCGTACGAACGCGTAATGCTCACCGTCTGGTACAAATTCGGTTGTAATTTTACACTTTGTTACTTTTATTTTATTTGCGAAGCCATTTTTAAGCTTTTTTTTAACCAATGCTTAAATTATGAGTTCGAAATATTAATTACATTATAGACCGGTGTGGGCGGTTGTAGGTTCGTTTCTTACTTAAGAGATTGTGATGATTTATTTTGCTCTGGAAAGAAGACAAAGCGCGGCGTTGACTTCCGCCAGATAACTGGTCCTATCTCTGTGTCTGAACCCGCATGTAGTAGTGTTTTAACACTAGGGTCCCTCTGCCTGCCTGTGCTGTAAGCGGGATGCAGCTTGAAGTTAAAAAAATAAAAGCTTCCGTCGCGTCTTTCCAGTTACGTTAGATCTTTCTTTGTAGAATGAATAGGACTCGTTAAAGAGACAAATAAGCTTTGCTTCAAAAGTTTAACTAGGATGTACGTTTTTTGAGTCTCGCTAACGTAAATACACTGTAATTTTGTGCTTATTTCTAAGTTTCTCGTTTACTTTGCAATTTGTCTCAATACTTTGATTTGGCTTATAGTAAAAAAAAATATTTTCTTTGTAATGTACTGTTCAACCAGGTTTTGCCAATGTAGAGTTTCGCCACTTCACATGCAATTTCTCAAAAATTTTACAGAAAGTGAAGAGCGGAGTGTTTTAAAATTAGATTGCTACTGCCTTCCAGTATTCAGTGGGAAAAAGGAGAAGCCTAATATTAAATATTTAAAGCAAATATCTTTTTAAAAATATACCCTCTAGATTTTTTTCATGTTATTTTACAAATCAAGTTCTTTCATTTCCACCTATATTAGGTGATTTGTGTTAAAATTTCTATGCTCCTATTTAATTGCGACTGCCATTTTGAATTAACAAAAAAATAAATTTTATATAATTTTATTATCATCAAAACTGACCACTATCCACTAACACGGAAAATAAAATAAAAGCTGGTACAAATTGTACACTACTACATCACACCTACTACAATTAGAAATAATTAACACGAAATATTCTCTAACAAGTACGAATTTTCAGGCGAAACTACTTAAAAATAATTGTATACCATATAATTAAATTTTAATTACGTTAGATTACGAAACTCTAGCCGTTCGAAATAAAGCCCAGGTCTCAAAGCTCTAGTTTATTACAATTCTAGTTTATTTAATATAATTTTTACTATTTTTGTATTTTTGTAATTATGGCTTTTAAGATATTCTGAGGCAAGTCCTGATTCGATTTCCAATTGAGGCAATAAATTATTTCTAAGTTGCGACGCTAAGTCAACCGTGATCGCCGCGTCCAAAATTGGGCGCTGCTTGGTAAACAGTGTCTTTCTCTCCTCTCTTTCTCCTCTCATGATCATCAAGCTGTCTACTTACTATATTCAGGATCAAGTGTGAAAAATATATATTTCATTATCATATTTTTATTATTCTTACATCTCACAAGATGGGCAGACAGGAGCCAAGTGATAAATCCCACCGCTCTCCTCTCAATATAATTTCCAATTTTCCCTAAATTGCTCTAACGAAGTAACTGATAGTCATTTGGAGCATTCCCACCAAACTTTCTGATTTATTCGCTGCATTATTCAAAGTTTAGAAGTTAAATCGTCTCGAGATAAATGCCATATTTTATAATTATTATTTTTCTTTTCAAATAGGAATGACTCCACCATGGCTTAGTCGGGACGTGTCTGACCTAACACAGAACATAAACTTATTGCTAAAATATTATTAATATAAATGTATTTTTGTATTAATAATATTTTAGCAGACAAGAAATGCTGCGGACAATGGGTTATCGTCATCCATCATCCACAATTTATTGAACGTGTACAAATTTGAGAACGGAACGGCTTTTTATTAATTTCGTCTCGGTTACTCACAAAATTCAAAATATAAGGACACAAAAAAATTATAAGATTATAAAAAAATACTAAAAATAACGTTACTTTATTATTATAATGTTAGAAAAAATAAAAAAATAGTTCAATAAATTGGTATTAGATTTAGAACATTAGATAACTACCTACTTCGTAAATCGATAACTGCCTAGTTGTTATTTAATGGGTTAGTGACCTGAACTCGTTTCATTTAACTCAATTATTTATAAAGGGGTATAATGAATAATAAAAATTTTAACAATGTATGTGTTTTTTTTTATTTAAAAGCAGTTTTAAGTAATATAAATTAAGTAATTATTGAATATATAAATAATTATCTACTTATATAGGTTATTTCCTTCAAACAAGCGTCCGTAAACATTTAATCACTTTTCCTATTCTAAATAATAAACTGTGCGGATTAACAGCGAGCGTTAAACAGCTTTAATGATCCGTCAAATTTAAAGCTTTAAGAGCTTTCAGAATACTTTATATTTGTTTGGAAACCCATCTTATGCATATTGCTTAACTAAGCTAATGATTAGAGAGACAGAGAGAGAGCGAGTTACCTAATGATAATTAATCTCAGAAGATACTGTTTCAAATTGGAAAAATATTTTAATTTCGCGTAGTTTTAGTGATAGGATTCACGCTTTATCTGACACATAGCAGGGTAATCAGGAGGTACCCGGGAACATAATGTTAAGGTACTCTGTTCCCAATTAAACACTTCCATTTCCCTTTTTCCACCAATTTATGAAAGCATTGCGTGTTGAGTGGCGGAAATCAACGTCGCGCTTTGTCTCAACTATATGATTTTACATCAGGTTAATTCTATGTGATCCACTCCAACTACGGTCGGAGTTACTTTAGGAACTTAGATTGTGTCATGGGCCAAACAACTTTCAAAATAGAAATCGAAACCACAATCAAATTTGCTACAATACAGACATCTCATTCAATATTCGAGAGAATATAACATTTAATACGTGAAATTACTGAATAAAGTATGTCGAGGACCGCCAGGATCAGAGAAGCTCGAGCTAAATAGTTTCGACAGACAAACAGACGAACTACAAAGTGATTCTATAAAGGGTTCCGTTATTTCTTTTCGAGGTACGGAACCCTAAAAATAAAAAAAAAATATTTTTTGCAGTATCACACATTGTCGAAAAGCAGTTCAAGTAGAGGATACTTAATGGTGTGGTAACATAATGGTAAAACACTCCGTTCTCGACTTTTTACGTCGTTGAGTGGCAGAACTCTATGCCGCAAAAAAAGCTATTCAATTTTTTCACTGAGTGACATTTGGAGCCAACACTATCGTCAGCTCGTTCCAGCACCAAAGGTAATATAAACAAATATATTAGGTACTTTCGTGGTAACAGCAGTATAAAATTGTATGATACTGCATACTGTGTCATATTTACTACAAAGTACAATGTTACTGGAATTGTTATTTGTGACTTTATTGATATACGGTTATTGTACAGTTTTAGATTTCGTATTAAAAATAATGTATATATGTAGATTTAAATTTACAATAAATATAAAAGTCGACGGCTCCTAGGTAAAGTATCAAGTATCAAGTAAGTGAAAAACTTCAATTTCTTTTATTGCTGTTTTGAACTATTAATAAGAATAGTTTTCGATTATATACACGTTTATTTAACGCAATTTTTTAAAATTTCTTAAAAATCTTTATATTCTTAGTATTTCAAAAAAGCAATAAAAACGATTACGATTTTTCACTTTCGATACTTTACCTAAAGCCCATCGGTTTGTAAAGAGTCTATCCGAGCAAGTTGCCATATATTATCATTAAAATCCAATTACGTCATTGTTGCACTAAAGCGAAATAACAATCATATAAAATAATTAAAACGACGGACTCGCTATGGAGGTCCATTGGAAGTACATATGCATAGCTTAATTGGCCAGAGTGCTCGGTGAGAGGCGCGACCTGCACATGCACGTAGCTATATTTATAATTTATACGATTCATGTATTCCTAGGAGACTCTATTAGATATTCGCTAGGGATGTATCAGTGAAGTGTTGAGTTACCTCTGCAGAGGTGTAGAGATGTGCGAATATCAAATATTAGGTAACTGTTTTTATTAAAATTATTAACTTATTTGTAGGTTTCGTTACATAAAGATTTTTCATTATATAAGACAATTTATGGCAGCAAAATAAATAAAAGTAAACTAACTAATATCACACTTCTTTAAGGCAAAACGCAAAGACACAAGCAGAAACTACTAAATTACATTACTGTAAACAAGCTTAACACAAATGAACACAGCACAAAGCAACAGTGGGTAGATTATCTCTAAAAGTAGGACACTCTGTTAGTTCGTAAATTCTAAAGTGCTTGTAAATCACTTATAACGGCGTCACTTTGAATTGAATGAACGATTTATATTAAATATCTTATTAGCCTTTGTGGTACGGATGATAAAGGTGTGGTAGAGCTATGAATTCAATTTCTGGAGATGGAGAAATTAAAGGATTCTTTCACTTCATGCTGTATCCTATAGGTAGAGGTAATTTGAAAACCTACTGTTAAGACACTTACACCCATTAAGACATTCCGTTCCCTACAATAAGCTTAATTCTCGAAGCATTGACTGTTGAGTGACGGAGCTTAACAACGCGCTTTGTTTCGTTATCAGAGCGAGAAAATTGAAATATTTAACATTTTATTTCCTTAAGTGGAAATCGAACCCATAACATGTCGCATTGCGCCGTTATTGGCCTCTACTTTCTATTTAATATAAAAATTTCAAGCGAGGAAGCACGCTAATACTATCTGGCAAGACGAAGATTAATAAAAAAGTAGTAGGGCACGTTGTAACTAATGACATCATCGACGTCGTCGTCTCTAACTAAAATTAATTTTGTCACTTTAAAATTTTAATATTATTTTTATTCTGTGATATATTTTAAATATTGTTGATTAAAATAAATATTATTATAAATTGACACCATAAAAACATTCTGGTTATGACAATTAAACAATTAATGAAATTAATATATTTTTATTGTGTTTTAGTACGCTGTAAACATAGATTCAAAATATAGATACTTACCTACTTGTTATAATTTAGCATTGGATTTCTAACACTTAAATAAATAAACAATAAATAAAGTATAAAGATTCACCTTTAATATAAAAATTAAAAATCATTAAAATTTGATTATATTTAATTCCATATTATTACTTTATTAACTGAATTACAGTTCCAAATAACGAAAGTGTCTAAAATATCTTCAAATTGCTTTTAAATTATGAACCATAATTAGAAAGTAGGAATTTCCAGCTGTTCGTTCCCATTTCAGCTGTAAATATCTCAAGGCTGTCTCGGAGCCCGTGGATGTACCTCTAGACATGCCTTACTTTAGAGCATCACCTTGAACGGTACGTAGGAAATGGCACCAGATCAAGTATTTAATCGATTTGGAGATGTTGAATACTAGATTTTATTAATTTTTCTTTAAATATTAGGAATGAGGTCGTGACGCAGGGGTACAAAGGTGCGAGTGTTAACGTGATAGGTGTAGGTTCGATTTTCACTCGTGGAAATGAAATATTTAATATTTTCATTTGTTCATTCTGATAACCACGCATGGCCCGGCGTTGACTACCGCCACTCAACACGCAATGAAAGTGGGGAACGGAGTGTCTCAACACTAGGTTTCCGTTTCCCTCTGGCTACCCTGCAATAAATAGCCAGTTTAAAATAGATTTCACAGATAAATTAATATAGGTAACTTTAACTCATGCCACTTCTACACATCAAACGTTAGTGTGTAAGCGTCTCGTCAGACGCTTCCAACTTTCATTTCTTTTATGGTACACATTCATGACTTGAAAATGAAAAGGGAAATACCCGTTTGTATAAAGGGATGTAAGTTGAAAAATTTTTTAAAAGGACATTTATCTTAATTATAATCAGAAACTAAAAATCACTAGGCAGAATATGGATGACGGAGTGTGTCTACGCTGCTGCTGAGCGGTAAAGGCACGAAGCTACTGGTTTTTGGTAAGATACATTTGAAACGTTAACTATTTCAAAATTTGTACGATAGTGTCCTGAAACAAATCTACGACCTGCGTCTTAACAAACACATTTCTTAACCACTGAACCGACAGTGATTTATAATTAAGTTAAACCATTGAATTTAATTTTTATTTATTATATATTTATAGAGGCCAACTGTGGGGCATAAGCGTGAATTCTTGATTCACAACTTGTTAAGTGGCGGCACTCAACGCCGCGCTTTGCCTTGTTACAGCCGTACTTTTTCCTCTGCGCCACGACGGTCTCACCGTACCTGTTTGATTAATCGATTTTTATATTGAATATAAATCAACACTCGACCTCAATTGTTATACACACAATAGAATATTGTACTGCGTCAGTAAACAAAAGTGGAAAATGAAACAAATTATTTACAGAAAAGTAGTTCTATATTTTTTTATTACTTATTTATGAATCTATACTTTTCATTCTTTGATTGTAATGTAATGAAAACGGCATCCCAAGATCGATCTCAGAGTTGAGATCAAACAAAAGGCGGCATTAAGTTTCGCCACTCAAAACACAATGCCTTCAGAATGTAACAAAAATATGAGGAGGTAAAGTGTTTTAATAAAAACGGAGTATCTTAACTAGGTTCCCAAGATTCCTCTGTCTGCCCCACTATGTACGGGATATAGCGGGAAAGAAACATAATAAAATGCTAATTTTATAATACAAATAAAAAAACTCTATACTAGAACTTTCCTAACCCATTGACGTCTACCATAGAATCCCGTATTTAAAGAAGTACAGAATTAACTTGTTAACAAATAAAATCTCATTATAATAACAGGTGGAGTGTGAAGCCGCAATACTATGACCGCACCGGTGCTAATGAAAGGTCCAATATGGTACGATATTAACCGTTTATATGGATTATAAAATGCCTATACCTATGTTGTATTATCTATATATGTTGATTTTACTTGGTTCACGCTGTATCCCGCCTCATATGTCAACATAGCAGGGTAGGCAGAGAAAACCAAGCGGGAATCGAACCCACAATCGTCGCGTTTACACTAGCACGCTTGTACCGCTGCGCTACGGCAGCCTCGTAGCTGTTTTATTGACATAATTCTAATTTGAATATAACGAGGCGTATGATGGGGGCAGTTGAATAGCATCTCACTGTAAATACGACGATATCGTCGAATCTAAGTTCAATTCTCGCTTGGGGAAAATTATATTAATAATGTATCGCTATGGTAGACAAAAAAACATAATAATTATTAATGGATTCATTTGACTAGACCGAAAAAATATTTATACAAATTTATTTTTATGAATATTTCTCCAAATTAAATTTGAACCCACTTTTAACTGTTACGGCGGTTTTAATAGAATTTTATTAAAATTGTAATATTTAAGGTTCGGCTAAAATTTGAAAATTAACTGAATATACCAGATTATTTGGGACTAAGTTGGTCTAATTCGATAATAAAATATAATTTCGGTCACCTTTTAGCATAATTGTAACATCTGCTGTCGTTTTATAGACTTAAAATATTCTAGCAAGAGATTAGCTCCTATATAAGATACTAAATTTTACTACAAAATTTTACTACTCTACTAAATTTTTATCTAAAACACTGAATGTATATTTAACAGCTACACTCATAGACGCCAATTAGAGGTTAACTGGTATTACTTCGTTGGATATTTGTACTATTTTAATATTGGTTAACATAGAGGTAATCTCTATAATGTAAGGCATAAGAGGATTTAATAAAATTATAATCTAACAATTAAACCATTTCTTATTGAGATATAATTATGAAGTAAAGTAGATAAAGGCATGCCCAAGGAGTAATGAAAGGTTAAAAGGATTCATTATGGTGCCATCACGAAGCCTCTCAAATTTAATATTAGAAAATGACTTGTGTAATGGTATGTCATTTAAAATTGTTACGTGATTACTTCTCAACGCGTAGAATTAAAAGATGTAGCGACCTCATGTCTCTTGTCATATAGATAACAAGTTTTTCCTTTAGTTAAAGCTCAATATTACGCACATATAGGCAGAGGGAATCTGGGAATCTAGTGTCAAGACACTACGTTCATTAAGACATTTTCGTTCCCCACTTTCCATCAAGTTCTAGACGCATTGTGTTTTGAGTGGCGGAACTTAACGCCCCACTTTATCTCCTTATTGGATCGAGAAAATTACCTTACTTTGAGAGGGAATCGAACTCACAACTTGTTGTGTTTACAGTCGCACGGTTTTGAGCTACAACTAGCCTCAACACACTGTATGTTAAGTGACGAAACTAGGGAAGCTTTATTAATTTAAACATAGGGTAAGTAAGGATATTAATTAGCATATGGTTTTAACATCAAGGGATGTCCGTTTCCCCTATTGATTTTTGAAACCGTATTTTCGAACAGATGGTTTTTTGGTGGCGTAGTTCCAAAAATTATATATATAGTAGAGATAAAGGCGTATCTTATACATCAGATTTTAATGTGATTTACAAAAACTAATAGATAGAGTGATTCAAGACGAAAGTTTATATGAGAGTCCAAAATATTAAAAAAAATATAATTCTATGTTGTTAAAATATTTTTGTGAAATGTCAATAACGAAATAGATTTAAACCAATAATTATGTAATCCAAGCGGGTGAAGTCCCAAACGATCGGATCGCTCTCTAAAATTGACAAACAGACTGGACATGTTAAAAAAATAATCAATCTTTTTGACAGCTAGTCGTGACGCAAGAGCACAAGCGTATGATTGCAAACGCGAAAGGTTGTGGGTTCGATTCCCGTTCGAGAAAATGAAATATTTAATATTTTCATGTTCGCTCTAGTGTAGAAGCAAAGCGCATCGATTTTCGCCACTAAACACGCAATAACTCCAGAATTCGGCAGAAAGTGGGGAACGGAGTGTCTTAACAAGAGATTCCCTCTGCCTACCCTGCTGTGTGCGGGGTACAGCGTGAAAATGATTTTTAGTATTATATTATATATTATAGTATTTAGACAACAATGTTGCATGAAATTCAAATTACTTTTAACGTTTCACCCATTGTGCACTGGTATGAAACTTACAATATTCGTTATAATCACGCAAGCTTTTTGATAGTAAATGAAACAGAGGAATGTAGATTAGGGGTCATAGAGCTCTATGAGGGTGATCGTAGAATCGATTTTTATGTGTTTTTACGTGTTCATTGTGTTATGAGGAAATTGTTTAAGTAAAAAATTGAAAATGACATATGACACATTCTATGACTGAAGCTATAGGAATTATTAATATGATATAATATAGCCAATCGTAGCGTGTGACTGTAAGCGCGAGGGTCGTGGGTTCGTTGCCACTGGGGGGAATAAATTATTATTTATTAATATTTTCGTTTCGTCACTGGGGAACGGAGTGTCTTAACAACAAGCTTCCTTCGCCACCCTGTTATATACGGTATACGTGAATAATCGAATAATATAACCTATAGTTTGGCCTATACCGCGTTTAAGATATTTCTAAATTCAAAGCAGTAGTTCCTGAGATTATCGCTTTCAATCAAACAAACTCTTCAGCTTTATAATATGTATAAGTATAGAAATATATATGTATATTCTATATTTTTTTTTTACTCTCATGCAAAAGCAGGGTAGGCAGACGGAACCTGGGAACCTAATGAAGACACTGTTCGTATTAAGATACTTCCATCCCCTATTTTCCGCCGAATTCCGTAGGCATTGCGTGTTATGCTTATGCATTTACTAAATAAATACATGTAAGTACTTACAACTAGGGAATTAAATATGAATGTTTGCAATCAGCCATAACCTTCGGTCATGCGATGTGACATGTGCGGTGAATTCCAATACTGTGAATTACTATGAAAGTTATTTTTTTTATTTATTATCGATTTGTTTATCCTGCAAATTGCTCGTTAAATAAAGGCTTCGGGCAAAAGCTTAATACTCTACTTTTATTATATGCTATTGTTGAAAAGAAAATGTAGTAAAATTCACTAGGTTCTCCAATTTCAAACGAAATTTTGACCAATATTACAGGACTGCAGAGTATGTTTGGTTAAAAACACTAATCTCAGAAACTACTTATTGAAATATGCATTTTACATAAGATAGTATTTTTATATTAAGAGGCTCTATAATACATAATGTTAACAGTTGTACCTCGAGCAGTTAGAATGTCATTATGTATAATTTTTAGTTATTCCTATGTTAGCTTAACCTAATTAAAAATCTTGTGTTTTAGAAAGAAACATCCAAGTAACGGGTCATCCTCATCATCATCATCGAACACGTAATATCTCCAGGAATAGAGTGAAATATTACTTTGTCCCTATTTATCCTGTATAGAACATAAGTAGATATGAATTAAGAAAATAAATAATAGAAGAACCAGTTTGTAGGTCACACGTCTAAAGTTTTATTAAGAAAAGCAATGCTCTGCAATCATTTAAAATCTTTATCTTGTAATAAATTGCCCTATTTATTATGTCCAAGCTTTCTTTTCTTAATGTTTGTGTTTCAGTCCAAAGATTTGTAAAGTAAGATGTATGTTCTAATATATATTTTGAATGTACCTTCATTAGATAAGATTTTTTAACATTTCTAACCTTGGGTGAAGTATGTACCTAGTGTAGTTGGTCCGTAAGCTTATTGGCCTCCACTTTTTCAATAAAAAATATAAAACGTTAGGCAGTTTCTATTTTCGGGGTAGACAACGAGAAAAACCATATACTTTAGATTTCGAAAAGCAATACTAATTAGTTGTAGAATCTAGAAAGCTAAACCCAAGAAGCATCGGTTCAAAATCAGTTACATTCATTTTTTAAAATTTAACAGAAATAAAAAGAGAAATGTATACAAACATAATTATTTCAAATAATGATTCCAACAAGCAGTCAGGTAAAGTTAATTATTACCCGGAGCTGAGCGATGAGGCTGTAATACTATCTTCTATTATTCATATTTTTAATTAATGTGCAGTTGTATTATTTCAATATTATTTGCATTGTATGTAGACCTCATGCTGTTGCAACAGGATAAAGGTGAGGTCGATCTAATTAACCACTTAAAATAACAAACTACGTATAAATATAGCTTTTGTTGTATTTAAAAATGTTGTTACAATTAATAAATGCAAATAAATAATTAAAAAACGTATTGCAAATACTACCAATATGACTATAAACCACAGGAGCAATACTCCTACACATTAAAAAAAAACCAAATATCAAAACATACATAAATATAGCATCATAGCTAGAACTTTATTTTGTTCACAGATCTAATATATAATCTACAAAAATATATAATTAACTTTTTAAATTTTCTATATGTTATGCTATAATATCAAATACTATATTTCTCATTTAAACTAGTAAGAGTCACGTTTTTTAATTTAAACGTGAGATTATGTTTGTTTAACTATTTAATTGCTTGTTTACTATTTATATTTCAGTTCAGAGCATGGGTTATCGGTAGACTAACATGGCTGACAGTGTTTTCTCTTGTTTATGAAAATTATACAATTATAAATTACATTTTTCTAGTTTTTTAATAAGCTAAAAATTAGATCAAAAATGTGATATTTTTTGTTGTATAGTCGAACAAATACTAATAATTTGAAACGATTAACTTAAACAGTAGGCTATTAGTGTCAAGTAGGCTATTTCAAAATACTTCAATACGAATGTTTAGCTTTGAATCTAAGCGTTAGATAAAGCGATTTAATTGAGTCTTCCTAGAAAGTGTACAAAAAAATATCATATTTTTTAAATAATATAAAACGTGTTTTTCACATATATTATAATAATATAACTTATTTTATTATTATAATAGCATAAAATATGTGTGAAAAACACGTTTTAAAATACTAAGCGCGGCGTTGAGTTTTGCCACTCAAATTAAGTGGAAAATGAGGAACAGAATGCCTTCACACTAGGTTCCCTCTGCCTAACTTGTAGTGTGTGGGATACAGCGTTAAGTTAATACAAAAACAATATAAAATATTTAATTATCAAATTTATTAGGCAAGGGAGGCCTTCACTGGGGTAGGGTTGTGTACATACATAAACACTGTTAGTACACACGAATGTACGTACGTGTTTGCTGACAGCGCTCAGTAGCTAAGAGATTACCGAAAATAAACATATGGTGTTGGCAGTTCATAAATTATTAACATTTCGCTTGATTTTATGCCAGAATTTATAAAATTATGGGTGGAAAATATTTTTTAAAGCATGTAAATTAAGAGTTTTTTTTGTATTCCTTAATTTAACTTTAAATATAGTATTTAGAGTTAAATTTAACAAGTTTTGAGTTGAGTCCAACTATTAAAATTTAATTCTTATATAATTCTGAACTTTAACAAATGCCAGCCAGAATAAAAAAAATAAAATCAAATCAAATCAGCTTCACGCTGTATCTCGCACACTGCAGGGTAGGCAGAAAGAACCTTTCCGCATACTGGAGGCATTGCGTGTTGAGTGGCGGGACACAACGCCGCGCTTTGTCTCAAGAGAAAATTGAAATATAAATTTAAATAAATATTTCATTTCCTCGAGTGGGGATCGAACCCACAACCAGTCGCGTTTACAGTACACACTTTGTGCACTTATTAAAATTTATTAAAACTATTTGTATAATTTAATTTAACAAATAATTTATTATTTATCAACATACATTGACTTTTTGAAAAATATCTCATATAAAAATATAATAACGTAGTGCAAACTTTCCAATTACTTCATGATGGCAATATTTATAAAGATACGTTTCAATTAGTAAAATGGCAACTGGGATTCGCATTGGGAGAATATCAAAGTGAGATTCCAAAGTGTTAAATAATTGCAATTTTTTTCGTTTTTATATCATAATATCTGGTTTGTATGCATTACCTGTGACGCAGGACTTCATATTAAAGAAAAAAATCTTTTTTTTTTATATTCGTTCTTTTTTTTCATAATATTACTACTTAACATTGTCCATACTGTTATTAACAAAAATAAGAATATCTAAAATCACTATAATTTTTTAATTTTGATATTTTACATCAGATGTTTCAGTGAAAAAAATTAAAGAAAAATCTGGCCTGTTTCTGTTCTACCTTAATGAAAGTATAGCTAATTTGGCTAAAGTGCTTCAAAAGATTGTCCTAGTCTTAATAAATTCAATATTACTATACGAAATTAATCAATTTAAGGCATTAGGAAAAAACTTGTACTATTTTAGTTAAATTATTAAAAATATTAAGTTAAAAGATTTTATTTAACCTTATGCTAAATAATCTGTTTACAGCGCATGTAAGCCAATATACGTAGAAGTTAATTTAAATTGAATGAATAACTAGAAAATACGGTGTCTTAGAGTATTAGTTCTTTATTTTCATTGTAGTAAATTATTTTTTAAAGGCCAGTTACGGTACAGGGGCACGAGCGTCACTGTAAGCGCGACAGGTCGTAGGTTCAAGCAACGGCGGCGTTTAGTTCCGCCACTCAATGCTTCCAATTCAGCGGAAAGTGGGGAATGGAAATTCTATAATGGGAACGGAGTGTCTTATCATTCACCCTCTGAACTGATAATATTTTCATAAATATATTTAATAAATTTTCGTATAGTTCAAGCGGGCGAAGCCGCCCAAGTCAACTAGTGTATTGATAAATGTCCCTAATAATAGTTTTTGTCATCTCCAACTTAGAGAAAGCGTAACGTGTAACTCATTACAATTTTGTTGGGAGTTGAGAATTTTCAACAAAAATACTTACTTATAACAACAGTATTGAAATCCAACGTAGTGGAAATTGGAATCCCAACAAAGCTTTTTTTGCCTAAAGCGCGTTGACGTGTTATCCAAAATTGCACGCCTACAAATCCTACTAAGGATTTAAAATAGCGCACATCGAATTTTAGAGTAAAACACGTTTCTTTGAATTTAAATAAAACTATGAAACTAAGAAATAAATATTTTTTACCTTTATTTATAACAAAATTGGAAAGATACGTGACCTTACTAATAATAATAAAAAAGAACATATAATTTCTTCTTGCACTAATGACCTCAACATCGTTAAAGCATACTTCGATGGTGTTATAATCTACGTTAAATCAGCATTAAAGCATTCAATTAGTAAGTTTGCACTATCCGATGCTAGTTCTCTTATTCTGAAATATAATAACGAATATGCTATAGTGGCAGTCTACCGATCACCATCTAGCAGTAACGTCAGTAACTTTTGTAATAGCCTTGATTTATGTCTTTCATCCCTTAAGCACATCAAATCTGTGGCCGTAATTGGTGATATGAATATTAATATCGCTCCAAACAGTTCCGACTTAAATTGTGGTACGTATTTGGACATGATGGCATTCCACGGTTTTTTAAGCGCTCACAATTTTCCGACTCGTAACGAAAATTGCATTGATCATGTAATGCTACGAACCAACAGACACGCAGCTACGTATATTCTTGATTCATATGTGACTGATCATGCGCCGCTGGTTTTGTGTTTATTATGTAACATAAAATATGATAGGTCTAAAATTACTATCACTCGAATAGACTATCCGTCATTATGTCAATCTCTTTCTGAGATTGATTATACATATGTGCTTAACTCTACTGATGCCAATACAGCCGCTACCCTCTTGACTAATATAATTTCTGATGCTATAACTGCTCACTCAAAATCAATTAAAATCTCACATCGAAAACGTCCAATCAAGCCATGGTTGACTCCGGGACTTGTACGATGTATTAGACACCGTGACAGACTGCATCAAAAAACTAAACGTGACCCGACCAATGCGATACTAAGAGTTACTTACACAAGATACCGTAACTTTTGTACTAACTTGATAAAGAAAGTAAAGATTGCTTATGAGAAAAATGAATTTTTGAGATATAAAAATAATCCAAAAGGGACGTGGAATACAATTAATAAAATTACTTGTTTTAAACAGATCTCACCTTCTCCTGCGGATCTACATAGTATCTACATTACTAGATCTACATAGTGATCCTCATGTCTCTGTTAACATTGTTAATAATAATTTTGCTGAAATTGGTGCGGCATATGCCAACGCCATACTCACTAAACGTCCTCATAATCTAAGTTCTGAAAATACCGTTAAAAATCCTCATCCTTATATTTCATATGACTCCATGGTACTTTATGACACGGATAATGATGAGATCAAGACAATTATCTCTAACCTAAAAGAAGATTCTGCTCCTGGTATTGATGGCATTCACACAATGGTAATTAAGAAGGTTAGCGTTAGTATAATCCCTGCTCTTACTCATATAATTAATACTTGCTTTTCAAGCGGTGTTTTCCCTGACATTTTCAAAAGAGCTCTAATTCATCCCATCTACAAATCAGGTGATAGAAACAATGTCAATAACTATAGACCTATATCGATTCTTCCAGTCCTTTCAAAGATCTTAGAAAAAATACTAAATAAAAGATTAATACATTATCTCCAACGGCATAATATCCTTGCTAACAATCAATTTGGTTTCATTAAAAACAAATCCACAGAAGATGCTACTTTGTTGCTTACGGAAACCATAGCTAAACACTTGGACAATAAATCAAAAGTTATCGGACTTTTCCTTGATTTATCTAAGGCATTCGACACTGTTTCTATACCCATCTTGCTTACCAAAATGGAAACTTTTGGTATACGGGGAATAGTTCTAGATATCTTTCGCTCGTATTTAACTAACCGCTCTCAGTACGCTAAAATTGATCAATTTGTTAGTGACAAAGCAGGTATTTCATTTGGAGTTCCGCAAGGAAGCGTTCTGGGTCCTACCCTATTCCTGTTATACGTAAATAGCCTATGTAATATGTCGCTGCCTAACTGTAAAATGATCGCTTATGCAGACGACACTGTGTTGGTAGTACATGGGAGAGAATGGATTGAGGCCAAAAATTACGCCGAGAATGCTTTCAAATTGGTGACACAATGGTATGACGACAACCTTTTGACTATCAACATTGATAAAACTAAATTTGTGGCTTTCTCTCACCGACTCAGTTCCCAACCGACTTCTGACTTTGTTATCAAAGCGCATACTTGCTCTCGTCAAAACGACTGCAGTTGTCTTTCTCGCGCTTTCAATATTAAATATTTGGGAAGTACTATCGATTGCTGTTTAAACTGGTCACTTCATATTTATAATTTAGCCAACCGTATACGTAAAATAATTCCGGTATTTAAAAAACTAAGAAATTCATGTGATTCTGACATCCTACTCACAGTATATTATGCCCTCGTACAAAGTGTTCTAAGCTATTGCAATGTCGTTTGGGGGGGCGCCAGCAAAAACGCACTGCTTTCTTTAGAACGTGCTCAAAGAGCCATATTGAAAGTTATGCTACGAAAACCTAGGCGTTACGGTACGGATCTACTCTACCGTGACACCTCTATTCTATCAGTCAGGAAGCTCTTCATAATGTTGGTAATACTCCGCAAGCACAGAAGTATTGTTTTTAGGCCTAGTTGCAACCGTAATAAGTCCAGGGTCTGTGAAACTTTGTATTCCAGAACGAGGTGCGCTCGCACGCATTTTTACTATATCAGCGGCCACATTTATAATAAAATCAATAAACATAAGTATATATATCCACTACCTTTTATTAAATGCAAAAAAATAATTCGAACTTGGATTCACAAATTGTCCTACATTGAAACTGAGAATTTTCTTCTCTAAAAAAACACACACTTTCATACCTAAAAGCACAAGACGCGCATGTACGCACACACGCACACACATGCAAACACATGCAGACACATACACATACATACACACACACCCACGCATACATACACACACACGCAAATACACCTACTCACACATACTACATGTTATACTCGGCGTGATAATTACACTTTGTTTCATCTTGCAATAGTTTTATAAGTCTAGTTTCTTTTTTCTTTTTTGGTTTGATAACTAAGTGATTCAAATGTCTAAAATGTCATTAAAATTGTAAAGGGGCAAAGACGCTGGTGGCTGTGACACAGTCTATACTAGTACGGCTACCAACGCACTCCTCTTCACTTAAGAGGCAATTTGTAAAAAAATTAAGTTTGATTTGAATAAATATTTATTATTTATTATTATTATTATTTATTATAAATATTCTATTCATTATATACACCACCAAACAATTATAAAGTTACTTCTTTTTTATTAGTTCTTTCTTTCAAAAGGGGAAGTAGGTACACTGCACTTGTCTTCGGAGTTTCCAATCCGGTACAGCCCGTCCATTATGCATAGAGGTCGTCTAAGCTCGCCGCTGGATCGTAAGAAAGCAGTCATGCTTGCTAAGTGATTACTTTGTTCTAGACTGCAAGTTTTTCGTTAAAATAACGCAAAGTGACTTTGCTATTCTTTGGAGTATTTTTTAAAATATACCTAATCTATATCTATATATATGAAATCGAAAGGTCACTCTCTCATCACCAAATCTCAGAAACTACATGTGCTAGAAATCTCAAATTTTGCATAGGAGTTACTTATAGGACGTAGGTGCTCGCTAAGACGGGAATTTGCAATATTCGACTTCTAAGGGGTTGTTTTTGGGATCGAAAGTTTGTATGAAAGGTTACTACAAATGCTAGGAGTCTCAAATTTTGCATAGACGTCACTAGGACGTAGTCTTGGAGACAGAAATTAATAATAACATAGTTCACGCGGGTGAAACCGCGAGCGGGCCGCTAGTATATTATATATTCCCTATAATATAAAAAGAATTATGATGTATTTGAAAATTCTTCTTCTCATTTAAATTATGCTATCATTCTTGATAAAATACAATGACCTAATATGTATGACATGTAAATAAAAATTACACTGAACGGTGCTCGAATCTACAACTATCGCTTTCAGTTATAAATTCCACAAACACCAATATTAAAATAACATCCAAAAAAATCTATCAAGTACTGTTTCCATAACATTTTGAAATCATTCCAATTGGCAGGTATCGTTCTATGTATTATTCAAGTAAAGTTATTCAGTTAACCTGGTTGAAGACTTCGACCGAAACGTGGCTTCGAAGTAAGTCATGAATATTAATATAACTAGACCCAATTAAAATTTTTGAAATCGATGAAAAGAGAAATAACAATACTTAGTTTATAATGGTTAAAGTTGATTGATTTATTAAACGAACAAGAGATTTGATATCTATGAGATCAATATCCAGAATTTTCTTTAATTTAAAATTATATTCACAAATAAAAAATTAAATCTGTGTCACTCCTGCCACCAAATTTTCGTTATATTACGTGCGAGATAATGAAAATACATAATATAATCATTCCCTCGAGCGGAGATAGAATTCACAGCCATCGCGTTTTTCTGGCCGCAGTGACGCGCCTCTACTGCGCCATAACGTAGTACCATAACGGCCTCAAAGTGAAATATTATGTATAGTTTGCTGAGTTCTATGTGTTTTTAAATGGGTACTTCACGAAATATGGATATTCATAATTTTTTTAACCCGCATATAGCATGGCAGGCAGAGGAAATATTGGAAACTATTGTTAAGACTCCTGTTCCCATTAAAACAGTAACGTTCCTAATTGGCCCAATTCTGGAGGACACGTTATATTGAGTGACGGTACTCAACGCTGCGCTTTACCTCGTCCAGAGCGAGGAAGGGAACATATAATTATTCATATTTCGATTCGATTGTATTTCTCTTGACTCTTTCGATTCAATTCTTTTAGTGTCGTCTTACCCACGAACCACGAACTAGTAATGGTATGGTATATCTGTGTAACGATTACGACGATGCCATCTCGCAAACGCAATACTTTAAATGGCCTCCAGATTATCCTGACGACTTTCACAGATGCTATTTCTAGAATTAGGATCATTGCTCGGCGTCCCCTTCAGAGGACTAACGAGCCCATTTGAACTCCCATCTTATTCAAATGCACAGTAAGCGGTAAGCGTGATAATTTTATTCTTTATATAGCAGGATAGGTTGAGGAAACCAAGTGTTAAGACACTCCCTTCCAATTAAGACACTTACGGTCACCACTTTACCAGTTACTAGAGCAATTAAGACGTTAATTAAGTGGGAGTCTAAACCACAACTTGTCGCGTTTAGAGTTGCAAGTTTGTGCCTCTGCGCCATGACTGGCCTTGACAACAATGAACACCTTACATATTCATATTTTCTTAAATAAGAATAGACTCTATCTACTCTATAATCATTTTATTTCTTCTTCTTCTTCTTCATATAATATTATTATTGTTAGCATTTAAAACACAAATAAGGATAAATTT
>HE668017.1:41351-55192 GCA_000313835.2 Heliconius melpomene melpomene | reverse complement strand
AATGGCTTATTAAATACTCAAGTGAATTTAGAGATGCTAAAGAAGATGAATTAAGGAAATTTGCAGTAATGCAATATGATAAAGATCACATTTTTGAATCAGACCGTATCTATTATATTCAGAATGAGAAAATGTTGAAGAATCTAATTGCAGTACAGGTAATATTAAAAAAATATTGTGAGTTTTAAATAAGCTTATATATATATATATATATAGTCACAACAGCATTCTGAAGACAATCACAACCCAATTAGATTGTTCTATCCAAAAACATTGTATAGAAATGATAATGGGCCAAATTAAATAATATATGTACAACTAACTTGACTAACATAATTAATAAGTAAAATTGTTACTAACACACTAACACTATATAGATATTAATCTGAAATAAATTATATTTATTTTTATTTATTTAATAAAGATTTTATATTTTAGAATCTATATAAGCCTTCTAGAGTTAGGAAAAGGAAAGGAGGTTTACCATCAAATGAGCTTGAACAAGTTAATTCAGTTTTATCAGAATATGATCAGCGAATGCTGATGCATGTACCTAACAATAAAGATGATAATCAACAGGATGAAAGCTTAGATTTTCTGGTAAGTTTGTTATGTATTTTTCAGTTTATGTTGTTATATATCATTTTAATATTTTAAATAAATTTTTCAGTATGATTATGAAAAGAACTTAGCAGATCCATCAAATTATACTACTGAAGTAAGTTAAATATACCCTACATTGGTACAAACATGTATGTGTATACAAATTTTAAAATAAGCAAACTTTACAGGCAGAGATACTTCCAAAAGATAAAGAAGATGAGAATGTTGCAGATACAAAAATACATTATGCTGTATTACAATCTGAACTGACTGGTGATTTGCCCAAAGAGTTGGAGCAAAGAGAAAAGGCAAAATATTCTGAAGATATAAATAGATTAAGCAACATTATAAACAATATGGAAAAAGACATAGATGAAGTAAGAAAAGATCATGAAAGCAGGATGGAAAGTGCAAAATATAAATACACAGATATTATTCATAAGTTGCAAAAAATTACTAGAAAGTTGATGAAAACAGATGATTATAGGTAAAAAATATGTTTTTATTATATCTATTGCATTCATATATATATGCATATCTATGGCAGAACTCAATGCTGCACTTTACCTTGTTATGAGAACAAAAAAATTAAAACATTGAATATTTCATTTTGTCCAGTGAGAATTGAACCCATAACCTTGTGTATATAGTTGTATGCTTATGCTCCTTCCCCCATACTGCCTTCTATAAAAAATATGGTTTTTTTTCTCAATTTCGCACTGTATCCTGCCTATAGTATGCACAGGGTATCTAGGGTAGTATAAACCCTAAGAATTATTGTATGACCAATGTCACAGGTTGTGAGTTCAATTCCACTTGTGGGAATGAATTATTTTCTTTTATCCAAAATATTGATCTGAATTTTTTGATAGTGATAAGAATGTTAAAGATTTTTATAAATCACTAAAAGAATTGGCAAAAGAGAGAAACGAAGTCATGAAAGTCATAGAACATCATGGAAAAGAACACAATAAACTGGAAGAAGAGTTGAGGTAAGATTTATAAAAATTATTAATTTTGACTCTTTTGATGGTTTTTTTACTTTGAGATATGTTCCACTGATTCGATTTTTTTTGTTAATTATAGCATAGATAAGTATATGTATATGTGCATAGTATATATAATTTTTGTAGGTGTCAATTTATGAGGTGGAATATAAAAGCGCCATCAAAAAATTAACTTAATTTTTTTTACAATAAATTTTTACAAATGGATCGGGGCATTTATGATGAATATCAATATAAGCAAACAGACTCGATAAAATAATCTCGTTTATTCACTTACTTTATTAATTTTATTATTACTTCTTAAATTCTAAGCAAAAGTAATACTAAAAATATGTGTAAATAAAATTTCTTATTCAAAGAAACAATAGAATTCCACAATAAGCGTGTTTTGCGTTTACTTTGAGGCCATTTTGGATGTTTGTGTAGTGTGTTGTTATAGAGTTCAAAGAATTTTTTTTAACAAAGTTTCAATTCTAAAACTTACGCTACCTTTAAGAAAAGACTTTTTTAGCTTCACGCCATACTAAGGTAGGTAGAGGGAATTTGTAAAACTATCAGCCTTGCCAGATTTTGTCTCAGGGGAAAAGCGAGATTTTATTTCTGGTTCATGCTGTATCAGGCACACAGCAAGGTAGGCAGAGGGAACCTAGACTCCGAACACTCCGAACGAACACTCCGTTACCTGCTTTCCGCCGAGTTCTGAACCCATTGCGTGTTTAGTGGCGGAACTAAACGCCGCGCTTTTCCTCGACACCATAGTGAAGAAATGAAAATAGAAATTTAAATAAATATTTCATTTCCTCGAGTGAGGATTGAACCCACGACCAGTCAATTGTACGGTTATACGTTGTGACCCGGTGCCACAACTGGTATAATCTCGTATTGAAAGACTTATTAGAAAAATAAAGTACAAGTAAAATAAAGTCTTAAACTAAATGTGTCGAAGACAGAGTACATGGCCTGCGGGAGCTGGGACTCGAGCACCATCCTTATAGGTCCTGAGCCAGCCGTTAAGTCGGAGAAGTTCAGGTACCTTGGATCCGTTATGCACGAGTCTGGAGGCATCGATCATGATGTCCATGGCCGGATAAGCGCTGCCTGGGCCAAATGGCGGGAGGTCACTGGTGTGGTCTGCGACCGCAGAATACCGCCCAAGCTCAAGGGGCTGATATATAAGAGCATCGTCCGACCGGTTCTTTTATACGGCGGCGAATGTTGGCCAGCACTATCTCGGCACACTCAGGAGCTTCACGTCACGGAAATGAAGATGCTGAGGTGGATGTGCGGCGTAACGCGGTCTGACCGCATACGCAACACATTCATTCGAGGTAGTCTTGGGGTCCGTGACGTAGCGGATAAGCTCCAAGAGCGTCGCGTGAGATGGTTTGGTCACGTTACGCGCCGGCCTAAGAACTATGTCGGACGCAAGTGCCTTGGTATACCAGTTTCTGGGACGCGACTTCCCGGACGCCCAAGGAAGCGCTGGTTGGATGTCGTGATGCAGGACATGAGAGCCAATGGTCTAACCACCGAGGACGCAAAAGATCGTGCAAAATGGAGTAGTTTGACTAGGAAGGCAGACCCTGGCAATAGCCGGGATTAATGCCAGGAAGAAGAAGAAGAAAGTAATTAAAAAATAATTATTAAACTGCTTGGAATAATTCAAGAAAAGCGGACCATCGCTGTCGCTGCGTTTTGGGTTAAAAATCGGAACGTCTGGCTCTGGTGCAATCTAGTATTAGGACACTTCCGTTCCCCATCTTCCGTCAAATTCCAGACGCGGCTGGTTCTGAGTGGCGGACTCAACGCCTCGCGCCAAAGGAAATAGGCGTTTATTTAGAACCATAGTACATCAGCTAAACTATTATAAGTTTTGGTGACAAACAAAAAAATGTTGACAGTTGAAGCTGTCGTGGCGCAGTGACACAACGACCGAGTGTAACCTAAACCGTTATAAGTTTGATTTCCGCTCGGTGTGATGGTTATATTTGATTGTGTTGCCGTATTGGAGAAATTATATTATATAAATAAAGATATAGGTAAAGCGTGGCGTTAAGTATCTCTTATTTATTTCCAAGCCTTAGGCCTTTCAGTTCACAATGTAGGTAAAAAAAGAGTCAATGAAACATCCAGAATTTGGCAGAAAGTCGAGAACAGAAGTGTCATAATCAGAATGGGTACCCAGGCTCCCTCTGCCTAGTCTGCTATGTCCGGGCCATAGCGTGAAAAATAAATAATATATAAAATATTTGAGAATTTATTCTATTAATTCTCAGAACGGCTAAAGAACCGAAAGCACCGATAGAGGAACAGCCTCTAACTCCAGCGGAATTGAAAGAGTTCCAAGAGAGAGAGAAAAAGTTAAAAGATTTCATAAGAAGTGTAAGAGTAGAGTTGGGACACTTAAACCGACAAGTGTTGAGATACTCTGTGGCCATCGATGAAGTGCCCGGAACGGCTGAACTGTTGCAATACGAGAAGAGATTTGTGGAGCTGTATAATCAAGGTAACAATATTTATTTTTTTAATATAATTATTTTTTTACTATGATTATAATATTTAGATAATATTGAAATTACTAGTAGTATACTAAATGTTTAAAAAGATAATCAGGCCCATTAAAAATTGCAATTGTACTAACGTCAATTGTCAGGAATTATATAAAATAATTATATTTTCATGTATATGTATGTATTATATTAATCATTATCATTATTATTTCAAATATACGTATTTGAAAGTGAAGTGATTTTTTTTGGCTAAATGGGATCGTAACTGCTATGACCACCTAATTAGTATTTCGCCTTTACATATTACTACGTACCTTATTTTATTTTTATAATAATTTTGTTCACTTTTGTTGCAGTGGCATCTAAACACAAGGAAACGAAACAGTATTATATATTTTACAACACTCTGTATGAAGTTAAACTTTATACATCTAAAGAACTAAGTTTACTTAATTCTATACTAGACAATTATGAAGAGTAAGTGTGGCCCTATTTTTTTGTGTTTTTTTCTAGGGTTAAATATATTTATTTCTTTACCACCTATTTTGGAGATATTGCGTAGAGGAACTCGGTAAGGCGCGGTGTTTGATTCCGTCTCGGTACACAATGTTGATCATTCCCTATATAATGAACAACAACAACAACAACATAGCTTCACGCTTTATCCCTAGCGTGGTAGTCAGAGACAACGGAGCACCAAACGCTACGGTCTCTACATACCTCTTTCGCCTCGCCCACTGTCACCAACCTCTTCATACATGCCCTCCGGGGGATCCTCATGCTTTTTACGTGACTTTCCTCCAGTATCATTGAAACAATGAAAAATTATCTAAATATATATTTTTTTAAATTAAACATATTATTTCCCTGAAAGAGGGTGAAAATCACAACTATCGTTTGAATGTCTGGGATTTTTTATCTCTTATTTGAAATTCAAAAAATCGTGTAATCCATACCTATATTATAAATTCGAAAGTAACTCTGTCTGTCTGTCTGTCTTTTACGCAATCAGGGCCAAACCGCTAATTTAATTGTGATTAAATACTCATATAGAGATACTTGAGGGTCTCGGGATGAACATAGGATACTTTTTTTCTCATATTTGTAATATTTTCGATATATACCAATATATTAAAATACTTATTAATTTCACATGTAATTTATTCCGCCATATTAATAACAACCGTCGTTGCTAAGCAACGACTTGCAAAGTTTGTTGTTAGAAAACGGCACCCAAAATGAGCTTGCTTAACGCATCCCTCTATTGAAAATAATTTCATAAATATATTTAATAAATATTCGTATAGTTCAAGCGGGCGTAGCCGCGTTCGGGTCCACTAGTTTTTTAAATAATCCGTCGAAGCGCAGCGTTAACGCGACGATTGTGAGATCGATGAACAAAACATAGCGCGGCATTGAGTTCCGTAAATCAACATGCACGGGGAATCAACATGCATGAACGGAGTATCTTAACATTGATTCCCTCTGGCTTATCTGGAGATCCCTTTTTATGGGATGTACGCGTACGCGAAACTAAGAAATACAAAAGAACATTATTTTTGTAGCATGTATAAATTTATTATTAAGATTGCATCATCCAATGATTCATGGTAACTGTTACGATAAGTATTAGTCATAATATTTAAGAATGAAAATAGTAAAAAAAAATAATTACTATAAAAATATAATATCGCTAATAATATTTTTATATTTTTTGGGATATTCGTGTTGAGTGCTCATCTCATAATTACATGAAATGAAAATAATTCCTTGCGAGGAATAGAAATCGAACCCAAACAGTCAAACTCTGTGCTCTGCTTATTGGGGTATTTAATATTTTTTTTATAAATATTTTAGAGTCATGTCTTCAACACGAAAGAGAGAAGAATTTATGTCTCAATTCGAATCTATAGTTGAATGGGTGAACCAAACTGTACGTAAAGTTGAGCAAAAGTTTAAGTCCGAAAAGGAACAAAAAGTAGCTTTACACGCAGAATATTCTAGATTAATGGACGTCCAACGACAATACGCAGCGGCATTGAAGAAATTGGCTGAAAAACATAAGTTTGGCAGACATGAGGATCAATGAATATGTATGTTAGCATGTTAAAATATTTGTAAATAGCTATTATATGGTAACTAAGCCTTGGATTCGTTACCTTATAGTAGATATTTACGAATATGCTTTCTTTCCAGAAATTTCCAAAATAGTGGCAAAAGAAACAAACAACTTTAAACTAATATTGTATTTTAAAGAATTAGGTATAGCGCGCACTAGTGATTTTTGTCACCGTGACTGTTGCGTGACTGTCACCGTGTACATTACACTTAATGAAGGTGCGCGCATTTGGATACGTGACAATTGGGTGACTTTTTGTCCGCGGAGGCCGGCAACACGCCGGTGACGCAACTGTCACCGCGTCCATAGATTTGTATGCCCGTGCGCGCATTAGCAACTAAATGTCACCTCCCCCTTGCGGTTTCCATACTAGTCGTCTTCCGCATAAACATGAAACAGCAGCGTGTTGCATTGCAGCACCGAATTTTTATTTCAAGAATGGCGTCAAGCTCATCACCAAGGCAAAACGTGTGTTTTAATGAAGATAAAATAGACAATGACAATACTGATTGACGAAATTGAGTTGAGGCCATTGCTCTATGACAAATGAAAAGTTGAAAACCAATATTTTCTACATTTGCTTTTTTTTCTATTTCTTAATATAAGTGCACAGACAACCATCTCTTCGAGATCCATTTTATCAAATGTAAAAAATTTCGTCACTGTCATCGCAAGTGCGCGCAGTGGCGAAAAGTATGGTGACATGTCAGTGACAAAAAAAATATTGTCACCGTGACAAAAGTCACCAGTGCGCGCTAAGCCATAGGGTTAAAATGATACCTTTTTGACACCGATTGGCCAGTTCTTAAGACTCGACAGGGAACACTTTTTGTATACCAATACCTATTTAAAACAGTTTATATAAATGCATGTTTCAATTCAAATGTTAATTTAGATTTTAATCAATTATAAAATTTATTTATTTATTTATTATAGAAGTGAATGCACATAAAAATATTAATTCGAAAAAGCAATGAAAATGATAGAATAGGTATGACATCAGTTGTATGGTAAAGTTATTTATTAAGACAAGCTTATTGCTTTATAATTGTTAGCTCTTGAGGAAGTGTTTATTCTTGTATATGCAGTGGACACAGTGACGTCACTGAAGGGACCGCGTTATTGAGAGTTGTCGTTAAATGAAGAGAAGAAAAAGTACATATTGTGTTTCTATCATATCTTGATTAAATTTTTGTAACTTGTTAATTTCATACTTAGAAATTTCAAACATGCCAAACGCCCTGAAGTTAGGCTTTCTGTTCTTTTGCGCATTGTTCATGTGGGGATAATATGATAGAAAATAAGACAAGTCCTAAAATTCACACAAGGGTACAATAGGGTAACAAAAGTATGTATACAGTTGCAGTTGTTATTGATTTTGGCAACTTACAAAATGTAATATTATTTTTATTATTTTCTTAACAATGATAAATGTGAATTGTATGGAAAATAAGTTTAATCAACGATCACCAGGGATTTCCACGCTTCAGGAAGTTATCGTTAAATGAAGTAACGTTCCATGAAGTTTACATTTTATGTGTTTTATCACTATTGTATCTTTGTAATTCATTTGCTTGATTGCTTTCGAGATTTAATAAAGTTTTTTTAAATACGAATGTAGAGAAATATTGGTCATTATATTAAATTTCCTTATTAGTATATCTGGTCGCTATAGATTACTTTTGAAAAACAGCATTATAATGAACAGAATGTTTGATGCCCCAGCCACAAATATGTTAGACAAAAACTTCAAGGTGACCTTGAAATCTCAATAAGTACTAAGTTAGGTGTATTTTTTGCTAACAGCGTGATTCGGCTTTGAATGATTGAAACAATATTATAATTACTTGATCTATCTCACTGTAGGTACAGTGTTCCAAGATTTCTACAAAAATCTCTGCCTACTTTTACATCAAATCCGTTTTACAACACAAACGACTGATAAGTGTTTTTAATATTATTTGTTAATTTTATATGGGAAATCAAATAAAATGTATATAATTAAAAATATTTTTTTTATTTCAATAATACTAATTACATATATACATACAATAGAAACCGTTTGATCACAAATAATTATCATCGCTCGATCGCGACGCTAACTTAAAACATTGAAACCGACTATCGGCCTGCAGTTGCAATACAGACGTATGACAAAACATGAGCATGTCACGAGTCGCGACTAACAATGGACCATTATCAAAGGGTGACCACACTGCTGTGTGAATGGCTTTTGTGCGAACTGCTGTGACCGTGACTGTGGGATTGATGAGAATTACTACTGGTTTTCTTGTACATGGTGAAAGATATGAGCTCCCGGTTAGCGTTGGTCATGGCCATGGCGTGTGAGACCACGTCGTAGCCCAGCAAACCGTGGATCCGATTGACCACCACCAGGGTTAGACCTTTTTGTGTAACGCGAACTGTTCTCTCCAAGTCCGATGATGTAGCTATCACCATGCCAAATGATGAGTTTAATTCCTGGAATTATTTTTTTTGTAATAATGAAATGTATAGTAAATGATGTCTATTTTACAGTTGTTTATAGAGAAAGATTGATGTGTCATTTAAATAAAATTATTCGTTTAAAAATGATAAATAAAATATTAGAAATATTTTTCATATTTCTTTATATTAGTGGACACTATAGTACGGACGTCATACAAATCCTACCTACATAGGTACTGTATTTTATCACAGATTTTATTTAAAATTGATTACTCATGCGATGTAAACGGGAAATAGAAACGATCTCTCTTTTGTTATCCTCCAATTTTTACTTTTTAAAAATAAATAAACTTAAAAGCAAAAACACACCCTAACTAGCGCTGTCCGCTCTTCACTTTTCAGGCCGTAGACCGTAGCACCTTCATCCTTGGACAGATGCGGTGCGCTGAGGCTGCCCATAACCATTATATACGGCATACTTGTTAATGTCTTTATTTGAACACTCACAACACCACCGACGGCTCCGTTCGAATTAAAATTGTAACTATAAAAAATATGGTCGACTAGCAAAGTTCATTGTAGCAATGTTTAATGTTTTTTACGGCGTTTAATTAAATATGTGAGTCGAGTGAGGAGAGAGCTCTGAGCAGTGAGCAGTGGGCACAGCGACCGCGGCTCGACAGGTTGTGGACTCGTGTGTGAGTGAACTCTGCAGGCACTCCGGCCGGGCCTGGCGCTGTGTGTGTACCACGTACGTGACCGCTGACGTCGCCGCGTGGCCTTCACGGGTGCTTGACTGCTTACACGGCTCGGACTCGCTACTAACTTAAGCGAGTATTTATACATCTCTCTCAATTCTGAGATCTATCATCAGATGCTGCTTATATTCACAGATATGTAATTTACCAATGAAAACTGCGTCTTAAGAACTATCTTAAGATTTGAGAGTGGTTTATAAATTGCCTTAGTAATGTTAGCAGTAAGCTGTCGTGCCGGTACGAAATCATGACGGCAATCCAACATGTCGTTATTTATTCCATGCATGCGGGGAGTACCTGCGTTATGCAAGATTGTATGTTTTATTTATAAATTCAGCGTAAAATATCTTATTACGTATGTATTTAGTTCGTATGAATTTTTAATATAGTCAAAACGTAATACTGTGTACTCTCTGTTGAATTGTTTAGCAATAAGAAATAGCTATGTGCGACAAATCGTTTAAAGTAGCTATAGAGATGTACAAATGTCATATACTTATTTAATTTTAAATATTTAAGTATATATCAATTGAATTAATACAAAAAAGATAGAGACAACAGAGTGAAAAACAAAATAAGTAGGTACAGGTGCGTAAAATTTGATTACATAGCTGAATAAGAAAAATAATGACAGCTTCATATGTCGTTAGTAACTTCAAAACACTGCTTTACAATTATTACCATTTGTTTGATTTTTTGAATTGTAGAGTTTGTATACTTACAATGAGTCATTCTATGAGCAGTCCGCGAAACATTCAGTTAAGTATGGAATGTTTATAAAACTTATTTAATTTTATGTAGACTGGGTAAGTAACGTCACTATATTAAATCTATAACTTTTATTTAGTTTTCGAGACATACCAGAAGGCTCGGCTGGTGTTTGTCCAGTCGATGGCTGAACTGGCGACGAGATCGACTAATGTGAAATGTCTGGAGAGCGCTGGGGTTTTAGGTAATAAATTGTTAAATTAAAATATCTGTAATTATCAATTTAGAGCAATATTTAAGTTATATTTAATTACTAGCGGACGCGCGCAGCTTCGCTTGCTTAATTAGGGGTGAATTCTAATAAACCACGAAACATGTTTTCAATGAAATATTATTAAGAGTCTAAATTTCAAATTTTATAAAAATCGGTAGAGATTTAAAGATTTTTCCATACAAACTTTCAACCCCTTATTTGCACCCTGAAACACATGTTCAAATTCATATTTTTTAAGAGTCTAAATTTAAAATTTTATAATAATTAGTGGCGTATTAAAGATTTTTCTATACAAACTTTCAACCCCTTATTTGCACCCTTAGGGGACAAATTCAAGAAAATCATGAAACATGTGTTCAATTAAATACTTTTAAGAGTCTGAATTCCAAATTTTATAAAAATTGGTGCCGATTTAAAAAAAAATCTATACAAATTTTCAACCCCATATTTGTACCCCTAGGGGGAGAATTCTAGAAAACGATGAAACACGTGTTCAATTAAATACTTTAAAAAATCTTTATTTCAAATTTTGTAAAAATCGGTGCCGATTTAAAAAAAATTCCATACAAACTTTCAACCCCTATTTAGGGTTAAAATTTTTCAAAATGGATGTCCAGATTACGAAAGTAAACATCTGCCCAAATTGCACGTTTCTACCATCAGCGGTTAGGTCTGTGCGTGCGTCTTACCTCAGTCAGTGAGGACAAGTCCTTTTATCTATATAAGTAGATTAAGATTATATTCTTATTTAGAGTTTACATTAAATACGCAATACGAGAATTTGCAGCATATTTGAGTTGACGCTATTGTTATATGAAGATGAACAGTTTGGATTTCAATATTCGTTCGGAGAAAAGAAATAATAAAAATTACTTTTCTGCAAATACTTAAGTAGATGAAAAGTAGACGTAAAATAGTAGTGTTTTATTACAAAAATATCTATTAATTATTCCCGAAAAAATATTTGCTGTAAAATTTAAAACAAGTAGGACAGAACTAGAGGCCAGTCGTGGCGCATACGCACAGAGTCATTGTAAACGCGACTGGTTGTGGGTTAGATCTGTACTCGAAGAAATGAAGTATTTTTGAAATTTATATTTCCATTTCATCGCTCTGATGTCGAGGCAAAACGCGGTGTTGCGTTTCGCCACTAAACGGAATTCATCGGAAAGTGGGAAACGAAGTGTTTTAACACTAGGTTCCCTCTACCTACGCTGCTATGTACGGGATACAGTGTGAAGCTGATTTAATTTGATTTAGGATTGAACTAATTTCTACAAATCATTTTTTTAAAAACCGTAGATATCATTAAAAGAAAATATTCTCGTAGAGTTGCTCCGTCCCCTAGTCTCTGACACGTGCAGCACGGTGCGGCAGTGCGCGGTGGTGGCGGCGGCGCGCCTAGCGGAGCACGACGAGGGCGTCGCGCAGAAGGTGCTCGACGGAGGCATGCTGACCATCACACTTGAAAATTTACATAAGTATAACGTACGGTTATGTTGTACTTACTTATGTAATTTGTGTGTAATGGTCTTTTTTTAACGTTACGCTATAACTGTATCCTGCACTCCGCAGGGTACGCAGGGGTAACCTAGTGTTAAGACACTCCACCTCGTCACCAGAACGAAGAAATGAAAATATATGATATATAATAAAATAAATATATGATATATCATTTCCTCGAGTGGAAATCGAACCTACAACTTGTCACTTTTAATATGTAATACCTACTTAATGCAACTATGGAGAAGTTAAGTGGTAAATAAAGTTATCTATAATTAGATCTACCGGTTTTACATAATAGTTAATTTTACAATATAACTGCATGCTATTTGTATAGATAATCTTTTTGTATCATCCATTTATTAACGGAGTAGGCAAATAGGACCTTGACTTAAGACATCTATCTCTTATCCCTATTTTTGGGCGTTTTAGAGACTTTTTATAGAAATATATTTATTATAGAACTATTTTCTGCATTATAGGTTTACTACAAACGATCTGCTCTGTATCTCATCAGATCCATAGCGAAGTAAGTGTTCCTTAGAAAACTACTCTTAGAAAATATAATATTTTAATGTGAAAAAGAAAAAAAATACTTATGCATATATTACAGACATAACGAGGAATTAGCTTCTACTATTGTCAGACTTGGGGCACTAGAACACATTGTTTCGTGCTTAGAGGATTTTGATACCCAAGTAGGTATATTTACATCACTATATATAATAGTATGTACCTAATGTAGGTCTGTCGTAATTTATTTTATAACAAAATTCTAATTTTGTTTTTATATAGGTTAAAGAAAATGCAGCGTGGGCATTGGGTTACATTGGAAAACATAGCGAGTATATGGCAGGACTTGTTGTCGATGCGGGAGCTTTGCCGTTATTAGTTTTAGCTTTTCAAGAACCTGAAATTAGTTTAAAACAGGTGTTTCTGCAGTTTAACTAATGTAAAATTACTAATGTAAACTAGAAATATATGTAAGTGTAAATAATATTTTCTTTTTCAGCTTCGCGCTGTATCCCGCACGTAACAGAGTTGGCAGGGGGAGCCTAGTGTTAAGACAATGCATCCCCCAATTTCCATCGAATTCTGGACATCAGGGCGAAGAAATGAAAATGTTAAATATTTCATTTCCTCGAGTGGGGATCAAACCCACAACTTGTCACGTTTACAGTCACATGCTTGTGCCCCTGTGCCGTTCGACTGGCCTCAATAACAGTAATTACGTTTTTAATTTTTTACATCTCTAGATAGTAGCGGGTGCTTTGGTCGATTTAGCGCAGCACAAACCTGAAGCGGTGGTAGACGCGGGTGCAATTTGTCATTTAGTGCGCTCCCTCGAAAATCAAGATCCAAAGTTAAAGGTTTTTAAATTAATGTACTTAAATAGTTCAAAATATCAGTAAATCATATGTAAATTTATTCTTAAAAAAAGTAGATGAATGAAAATTTAGATACTTCGACACAAAAATCTAGTGTCACTACACTCCGTTTCATTCTTTTTTAAAGTATCGGAACTCCTACGTCTAAGATTTTTTAAAAAATGATATTTGTTATTTGACAAATATCATTATTAAAAAAACCGTCCGTCCCACCGTCCTGACACAGTGGCATAGTGTGACTTTAAAAGCGAAGGTTTTGGTTTCGATTCCCGCTCGAGCGATTGAATTATTTTTATTCTTATTTTCTCGCTGTGGTACCAATACAAAGCGCAGCGTTAAGTTCTGTCAGCGCAATGTCTCTAAAATTAGAGAATGGAGTAGGGTTTTAACACTAGGTTCAGGATGCCCGCTTATAGGCAGGATACAGCGGAAGCTAAAAATATATATATTTATCATATTATAGCGCAGTACCCTATGCGCACTAAGCGCGATAGCGAGCGCGCGGCCCGAGCTGGCGGAGGCG
>HE668017.1:13584-41251 GCA_000313835.2 Heliconius melpomene melpomene | reverse complement strand
GCGCCGCGCAGCCGCCTGCGCCATACGGGATGTCGTCAAGCATTCTGTTGAAGTTAGATTGTATTCGTTTTTACCGTAACGACAATTTTTTCTTGTTGCATACTTGCCTTTTTGGATTCACTTTTTTTTTGTAAATATACTTTCAATGAAACATAATGACAGTGGGGACTCATGCCAGAGGTCCTCGGCTTTACGAGAACCCTAAAGAGTCTTTAAAAATAAATAAATAAATAAATATATATATATCATCATCATCATATATATACATATATATATATATTTACCATTTAAGTAAGACTAGAAGTAGAATTCTAAAATTTAACAAATGGTTCCTCCGAGTGTATGTCACTAAATCATTTATTTCATCATTAATTTATTTTAAACTGCGGTCGACAAATAGATTGTACTTGTATAAGTATGTCCACTTTACTCATTACTCAACTATAAAAAAAGATGTATGCATGTACCATATTTGTTTTCTTTTTTTTTTCATGCAACAAATATGACTGAATAATTAATTTATCAGATGAATGCTAAAAGTGCAATTTCGTCTTCCGACTTAATATTTCATTTATAATTCTAGTTGGCACAATTAGTTGTTAATACTGGTGGATGTGGGCCTTTGGTTGAACTGCTATCAGAAAGCACTGGAGCTCGAGTGCCTGCGTGCATGGCTTTAGGCTACATTGCTGGACAATCTGATCAGTTAGCAATGGCTGTCATAGAATCAAAGGTTATTATATAGATCGATTCTGTCTATAACGAAATAGTCATTCAAAAATAAAGTGAGATGTAAAAAATGTTTTACAGTGGGAAGAACCTAAAGCTATTTGTGACAGCTGACATCATCAGTATAAAGTGGAAAACTAGAAAGATTTAAATTTTGGGAGAAAATGTGTTGCAGCTTCATGCTGTATCTAGCATTAAGAACATAGAGTTAAGACACTCACACTTCTCCACATTTTGTCTATCAGAGCATGGAACTTGATATAAATATTAATTTAAGTCAATTTCTCAGTCAGGATTCCTCTTTGCCTACCTTGACTGAGCTTCACATTGTCGTTTACCACGTGAAACTGTAAACAGGTGGAACTGTCACCGAACGTTTTACGGAAGAAGCATATATGATGAAATGTTCAAACCCATACCTAAAGAAATTAATCAAGATGCCTCAATAGTTTGGACATAGTATTTTTTTTTCATTTCCCGATTTTATTCATACCTGTATTTCGAGTGATGCAATTATGCGTAGATACCAATAACGTAAACACTTACGACTACAAAAATATTGCTAAAGGTTAAACAAATTTGAACTTTATCGCCAATTTCTGCGACTCGATTTCGGAATGAGGCGTTCGCGGCGATGTCCCTTTGATAGATTTATGTGTGTGTGCGTCGTCCTTACAAATGGCGTTTTATTTTACAACGATAATTTTATTATTTATTTTGTTTGAAAAAAAAAACTTTTTTATGTTTAGAAGATTTTTTTAAAATTGTATTAGGCTTTTATAGTTAACACAGTGGTTTCATTTAATGTATCGCTAACACTTCCATACTGTAGAATATAATATTTCCCTCAGCTGAGTGGGAATTAAATCCACAACCATTGCATAATATCAGATGCTGCCCTAATGCAATACAACACTCATTGTAGTTCTGAGTGATTAATAACATATTAATTATTATTTAGAATCTATTAATTATTATATTACATATTTTTATATTAAGTCAGCATTATAAATTGACTCAGGCAGTGATAGTGTTGGTAGAAATACTCCAGAATACCGAAGCAGAGGATGCCGAATTGTGTGCTGTAGCATGGACTTTAGGACATATAGCAAAGCACTCACCACAACATAGTCTTGCCATCGCTGTTGCTAATGCTCTTCCAAGATTGTTACAAGTACATAATTAATTATTATTATATTAGCAATAGATAAATATATTGTGTGCCTATAATTTTATTTTCTCATATCACATAACAATATTTTAGTCCCTACAATACACCACACTAATACAGTGAACTAACTGTACAGACTATCTGGATATCTCCATATAGGGAATCCTAGGCTCTAACTATAACATTCTAGGATTTTGTAGGTTTATGCCATATCATGCCATACCCCACATGTAATGGTAGGCAGAGGGTACCTAGTTTAATGTTTTTTTATTAAATAAAAATATAAATAATAGATTTCTTACATTTAGTTATACACAAATCCAAAATCATCTGGAGAAGTGAAGGCTAGAGCATTATGTGCTTTAAAACAATCATTACAATGTTGTTTGCATCGGCCAGCCCTGGAACCATTATTACATGCTGCCCCAGCATGTATTCTTAAGTATGTTTTAGCACAATATGCAAAGGTATGAATTAAGTATTATGAAGTGTCTAATTTTATTTTTTGATATTAATAAGAGAAATAGGAAATATCACAGATCCTTAATATAAAATATTTGTTAGGTTTAATATACAGGTCCATCATCTAAGTTATCATCTTCATCTTCATAGTCTTCACCATTGTCAAAGTAGTTGTTAGCATAATCAGTTCCGTCATCTATCTCTTCTTCCTGTTCTTGTTCATCTTCAAGTTCTTCATCATTATCTTCATTTTCTTTTTTCACTTCTTCAGTTTCATTACTTTCCATTACATCATTCGTATTATCTTGCGATTCTTTATTTTCTAAAGTTTGTAGTCTCTTAGCTATATCGACAGGGTCATTTAATTTTCGCTTTCGGGCTATAGTTCTAGATCGTCCTGCGTGTGGTCGCAGCTCTGGTGGCATATTAGCCCACACACAATCTAATGTTTTTCCTTTCTTTGCGTCTAAAACAAGAAGTTTATACTTATCAGAATATCGTTCAATGCCATCAGTTTGCGTATTTGCTTTGACATATGCCGGAGACTCGTGTAAATATTCTATAAATTGATCCCTTACTATCACCATGTAGTCAGTGGCTGCATCACAATTTAATGGTAACGGTTTCGCTTCTAACTTTGGAAATAGAGGTGGTGGAGCTAGAATTTGTGGATTGTTATCCCCTCTGTTTATGCCGAGAGTTTGCATCTGCTCGTGCGTTAATGATCTATTGTTACTGCCTCTGCCCCTACCTCTTCCTGCCATTTTAGTATATTATTATATATTTTTTTATTTATAATGAAGTATTAAATTTACTTTGAAAGTTAAGAATTAGGTTAGATTTGTGTTGTCGTTTTCGCTATATTTTTATTGTTAGTTGTCACTTGTCAAACATGACAGTGACTGCTGAGCACAGACCACGTGACACTGGCGAAGTGATTTTGTGTTCAACTGGCACGCTCGGAACGCCATAATAGAAAGAACAGAACAGAGCACAGACCACATTTACTGCTGAGAGGCAACATTCATAAATTCACGTTTATAGTTTGTGGCAATTGTTAAGTGCTATAATTTTATTCGAATTTCTTTACTCTTGACAGATACTACCAAATGACGCTAGAGCAAGGAGAATGTTCGTAACAACTGGTGCTTTAAAGAGAGTTCAAGAAATCGATACAGTCCCAGGGACTTCTTTAAAAGAATATATAAATATGATAAACAGTTGCTTTCCCGAAGAAATTGTTCGGTATGTTGTATGTCTTGACGAAGACGATTAACACAACGTTTTTGACTTCCTCTTAAATAATTTGTATATAAATGGTGAAATCTAGTCGATAGTCAATTAGCATATACAACTAATCGATAAAATAAATGAAATTTAATGAGTACTTTTATTTAAAGGTACTATACACCTGGATATTCGGATTCTCTTTTGGACAGAGTAGAAGCGTACACTCCTCAGGTTAATACTTTTGTTGATAATGTTAAGAATTATATTAAAAATTTATAAGACAGAAAGGTTCTTAATACTACTTTAATAAATTCAATTATTTTATATATACTTATAGAATATAATGCTAGTATATAACATGATTATGTAAACCAACTTTTAATTTTACAGATTCCAGAATTATTTACAGATAGAGTACCAAGCGATTGTCAAAGCGAGTTATCTGTAGACAATGAAAAATGAAATAAGCTATTGTTTATCATTAATTTATAAATTACACAGTTGTTGTTTATAAATTACACAGTTTTCTTGATCATTGTCCAAACTAGTTTTTGAACTCTAACAGTTCTTCCTCCTATAGCAGTTGTTTCTATGGCCATTGACTGACTGATGACACTGTAACTAATATACAATTATTTTCTAAATAAATTTAAATCTTGTTCATTCAAAAGAAAACACATAAATAATTAATTTGCTTACTTGAAATCTGTTTCACATAAAAAATTTAAAAGCCGCACGCCTGGAATATCAGCTTCAAAAGAATCCCCTAAATTATTGCATCGTGTATTTTTTCCAATTAACTTAATAAGTAATTGATGAACATCGGTTAACGGCAAGCCCTATAAATATTGTTATTACATTGTATAAATATGTATATTTTATAATCAATATAACACATGTTTGCAATTTTACTCCTTATTGTTATTTTCTTTTAAAAATGAATCAAAGAAATTTTAATTTTATGATGGACTTTTTTCTTTTTATATTAAAATGTGATTGTATTGAGAAATATTTTTTTAAGTAAAAAAAATGTATTACCATTATTTTACATGTACTTTCTTCAGGTGACTCAAATTCGGTAACAACAATATAATGCATCGTGAATAAACTACAACTATTATTTCTAAAACTATGTTATGAGATTTTTGAAACAATATATACTAAAAAACAACGGATGTGGTCATATTATGGTTAACGTTTTCTGATATGAAAATAACCACTGACATACATACCAAGTATTATTGACTTCATTTTAACTACTTTATTTTTAAACTTCTCAAGATATTAAGATTCGTATGATGTGCAGAAATATGACAACATTCAATTTACATCCTACCCTACGCTTCTGTGTGCGGGATACAGTGTGAAGCTGAATTTAAACAATGCTAAATTTTTCATACAAAGTGTTCAAACTCGTTCAAAATATCTGAATTTATTGTTTTTTTTTTATTACTGGAAAAAGGACGTTTAAAGGGTTTTAAAAAATAAATATAAAACGAAATTTATGGCAATAAATATATTAAGTTTTATTAATTCTATTATATTTGATGTATAGTGGTCGTTACTATAGACATTGCTCTGTTCAAATGCTTTACAACAAACATTAGACTCGGAAAATTGTTACCTGAAAAGAAAACAACTAATTAAGACTAAGAAATGAGCATATTAAATGATTTTGTATTTTAAAGATTTATCAGTTTTATAATATCTTCAAGAGATTGTTCTAGATATATGCTTGTCATATAAATCATCATTTGAGAATCGTTATTTAATTATGAGATACAGTCGCCGAAACCAATTAGTGCTAAATTGATAGAAAGTTTTAAATTCATAACTACAAAATCACTATTAAAAATATAACGATTGGGGACTTCTATTTTGGTGTAATAACACCAACACTACTTATTAGTAGCTGTTGTTTAATCCTGCGAAGCAGATCGACAAAAGACCTCGTATTAATAATAATACTTTACTATTAATAATAAATATTACTTTACTTTCTGCCAGAATTAGACGTTGGATGTAAAGTGGCGGAACTGGCGATGCGCTTTTTTACGTTAGAGTGAGGAAATGAAAATAATTCACTCTTCAGCCAATTCTCTATTGTAGCCAACTTAATTATGGTAATAATAAAGGGGCTTGCAAATTTGTTTTACATTTACATTTAAATATTTTACCTAAATCACCATATTTTGTGACCCTTGACAATTTTTTTTGCTTGTGATGAACATCAGGAAATGGTTAATTGATCTGTAACAAAAAAAAGAACATTATTAAAAACAAATCTTATGTAGTTTGACATGATATTTCATTGGAATATTTCAGATATTACCATACCATATTTTCCCCATGATTCAGTGAGACAGGGATAACTTAGTAATTCATCAGATAAAAATTAATTTTATTATATAATCCACATCTCCTTTTTAATAACAAAACAATATTTTTATATAAATTGAATCAATCTAATAACAAGCATATGCCAATATGCTTGTTGCATCAGATTTTTCATTTTGTATATTATTGTCATGTAGGAAATAACATGCAATTTTAAGTAGAAAATATTGTTTGTAGTTTTTATTTGGATAATAATTATCAAATTTGATCTTAAAGCATAACTCTTAGATATGTCTAGATAAGCAGTAAAGGAGACGATATTTATACACACTTACCATATTAAAATGATGTGTACACATGCCAATATATTACATGTGATGTGTGATTAACAATCATGTAGGCCATTTCCTTTAAAGTAAAAATAATTAATAGATAATTTAGCTAAATGCAAAATATTTTCGAATCAATGTTTTTAGTCAATTATTCAGTTGTTACCATACCATATTTTCCCCACGATTCAGTGAGACAGGGATAACAGTAATTCATCATTTTAATTAAAATTATTTAGGTAAATATGTATTATCGATATTTAAAACAAATTTTATAGTTTAATATTTAAAAAAATATATATACTTACCATTTATTGTGATTACAGTCGACTGGAATTGATCTAGAAAGAAAAGAATACTGATATAAGTTTTAAAATTAATTCCACATATAATAAATATACAAAATCCATATAATCAGCAAAAATAATACATCAACAATTATTATGATATATGCTTGTTAAAGTCACCATCATTTAATAGCTTCAAAACAAAGATATTTTTTTATTTCAAAAATAATACAATTATTATATACCTTATTAAAATATACCATGCTTTATAAATATGGAAGTCACTTTAAATGATTTAATATATATGAAACAATAAAATATTAAATCAGTAAGCAATGAAGCTTAAAACGGCAAAAAAATAAAATGGTGTAAATATATCAGAAAAATTAATCAACATCAGTTCAGAAGACTAGGGCAAAATAATTGTCATCATTGAATTAAAGATTTTAGAAAATGGGTAAAGTAGTAGCATTATAATTATTAACTTTACATATGATTTCATACAAAGACAATGCAAAAATGTACTAAACAAATAATAAATTATGAACATGACTAGCTGGAAAATTTTAAAAAAAATATTTGTTTATTATTAATTTTGTTATTATTCAATAAAATTTTACATTTCTAGTAATATAATAAAGTTGTATAGTTTATTTGTGTTATAAAACTAATCTCTGACAATACCAGATGAGTTTAAAAAAAAGATATGTTTTTATATGACTATAGCCTCTCTACTCTTACATTACACTAAAGATTTTGGTAATTAAAGATTGAATAATTAGACAATAAAAAATATTGATACATATTTATTAATTATGTCAAATAATAAGACCCCTAAAGTTCTCGTAAACAAAGTTACAGATACAAGTAGTGATTTTTGTAAAAGCTCAAACTCTCCTCCCCTCAAAAAAAAAACGATATTGAATTAATAAAAATGTATTAACATACCATGTTAGAGTTAGTTATTCTTTGTTTTTCAAAGAAATAACGTTTATTTTTATCTGAATATATCTGAAACAATAAAAGTACAATTTAATATGCAAGTACAGATTATAATTGCTGGTTAACTCAATTGTAGTGTAAAATAGAATCAGAAAAATCAATCAACAGCAGTTCAGACTGGGGCGATATAATATTCATCATAATAGTAATATGCAAATAGAAGTGATTTTTGTAAAAGCTCAAACTCTCCTCCTCTCAAAAAAAAAACGATATTGAATTAATAAAAATGTATTAACATACCATGTTAGAGTTAGTTATTCTTTGTTTTTCAAAGAAATAACGTTTATTTTTATCTGAATATATCTGAAACAATAAAAGTACAATTTAATATGCAAGTACAGATTATAATTGCTGGTTAACTAAATTGTAGTGTAAAATAGAATCAGAAAAATCAATCAACAGCAGTTCAGACTGGGGCGATATAATATTCATCATAATAGTAATATGCAAATAGAAGTGATTTTTGTAAAAGCTCAAACTCTCCTCTTCTCAAAAAAAAGAAAACGATATTGAATTAATAAAAATGTATTAACATACCATGTTAGAGTTAGTTATTCTTTGTTTTTCAAAGAAATAACGTTTATTTTTATCTGAATATATCTGAAACAATCAAAGTACAATTTAATATACAAGTACAGATTATAATTGCTGGTTAACTCAATTGTAGTGTAAAATAGAATCAGAAAAATCAATCAACAGCAGTTCAGACTGGGGCGATATAATATTCATCATAATAGTAATATGCAAATAGAAGAAGTGATTTATGTAGAAATAATGACATTAAAATTTTCAGTCTTGTTTGTTTCATACTGCATCTATCTTACAATATGGTAGGCAGTATCTATCAAAACACTATTCTAAACATCCCATCTAAATTTTTATTTTCCCACTTTTGTCAGGTAGAACAAGAGTAGCAAAATGAAAATAATTTATTTCTATGAGTGATCTATGAATGATCAAACCATCAATCTTTAAAGTTTTAATATTATCATAAATTTCTTATCCTATGTAACTTTCACTAAGCAAATATATGTTTCATTTACATTTTTTACTCACCTTTAATGAGTTTTTTTTCAACCACCATTTTTACCTAAAAAAAAAAACGTATAAGTTAGCCATTGCAAATACATGTCACTAAAAATTTCTTAAGATAAATTAAAATCAGAAAAATCAATCAACATCTGTTCAGACTGGGGCGATATAATAATCATCATTCAATTAAAACTTAACACAAAATTGGAAAGATAAAAAAATATATATATTAATATATTTTCAAATATTATTTTTAATGAATAACACCAGTTATCTATGTATTTTTTTATTTATATTTCTGATTAAATTATCGTCAAAAAATACCTTAACATGTTAAATTGGTTGCAAGCTGATGAACAACTCCACAATCCATTTTAGAATCTGTAACAAGTAATAGTTTTAGTAAGCTTATTGTGGTTTGATTTGAAAAGATTGCATACTTAAAATACTATTTGTAACATTCAAACCCTTGGATTTTTAGCTATAAAGCCAAAGATCTTACACAGAATGTGTTAATGTTCCTAGCCAGAGTCAAGCATGCCAGTTGATATCTGTGCACACATCGGCTTTGGTAGGGTAAAAAAAAGCAATAAACAAACAACAAAATAAAGTTTTAAATGACTAGGTTAAAATTTAAATATTACATAAATATTGACATAATGTCTAATCTAGAATTATAAAGGAAGTATTTGTTCACCTTCTCTTTAATACAGGTTTTAATAATGGCTTCCTTATATTTCATTGAAGATTAATTCACCAGGACCTGAATATAACAAAAACAATATAAGAGGAAAAAGAACATGGAAAGGTAATTTTTAAAGTGAATAAATATAATTTCAGTACTGATCAATCATCAGAAATCAGCTAGGGGCGATACAATTTTACATCATATATTTTTTAATGAAAAATAAGCTAATCTTGTCTGTCCGTTGTTGTGTTACTACTAGACTAGGTACATGTAGACATGTAAAATCTTTATTTAACGAAGTGGTTTCATTTAAAGTGGTGATGACAAAAACACTCTGTATATTATATAAAAAAATAATTTCTATTAAATATTATGAACTTACCAAAAAAATAATTATGATCCATGATAGGCTTCGAGTTCCATAAAGTTGATAATTATGATGATTAGTTATCTAAAATAAAAAAAATGTATTTATCCAGTGTTCAATTTTAAATGCCATATTATTGTTTGAAACTTTTAATAATGTAACCCTCAACCCTTAGATATACAATTATAAAAAATATATATCTTACACGGAGTGTAAATACTGTTCCTATCCAGAGTCAAGCATGTTAGATTTTGGCTAAACATACATCGGCTTTGGTAGGGTAAAATCCTTAGGTTAGTAAACAATAAATTTTTCAGATTATTGGTAATTTTGATAACTAAAACAGTCACAAATGTGACTAATAAAACCATCACTGAAGTTTGATAAATAGAAAGAATAATTATGTGTAATGACTGTCATTGTTTGATATATTTGCAGTGTTTATGCTAACAACAAATACCAATAGTGTCATAATTAGCCTCTAAAAAATTATAATATGAATATTTATTTACCTTATGTTATTCACAACTTCATTATTGGTGTAGCTCGACAAATACTTTATGAAGTATGTGAACACTGGCACGAGTCAATCTCGCGCATGTACAGTCGTGTGAATAATGTTAAGTATGCAAAGTGCATTTCACTGTATTTTAGTGTTGTGATTGGGCTCGCGGGGCAGCGGTGCGGTGTGAGCGGGCACGTCCACGTGTAGGTAAGTGTCCGCGCGTACCTCCCATGATTCATAAACGTCTTGTCGATCTATAGTTGCTGTGTTGCTTCAGGAGTCTGTAAATAAATGTATTGTTTTATATATGGACAAAATTTCGCTTTTAAAAAATATATATATTTTTTAAAATATAATCAGTGATTTTGGTATTTTTGTAATCATAAGTTCATACGAACGAGACTATTTATATTCATCATTTTAGAGCAATAATTAATATTTATTTAATCTTATATGTATTGTAGAACTGACCTCAAAAAACTTTTAAGCACTGTAATTTTCACAAAACATTTTTTATCAGCTTCATGCTGTATCCCGCACACATCAAGGTGGGCAGAGGGAACCTAGTATTAAGACACTTCATTCTTCACTACACATACTTTAATATATTACATCTCAATTCAATTGTTTAATTTATAATTTTCGATGGGTAATTTGAGAATAAGTTTCAAAATATTATGTATTTGAAAATAAATCATCAGTTTTCTTAAATGTACAATTAAAATACATTACATTAGTAACGTTTGAGTGATTCATTTATCAAGTACAGATTCAGAACTTGACTTGATACATTTAAAATTTGTAATTTCATTTAACATATGTTACTTGGAATTTGTAAATTTATGCTTACCTTTTAATAATTTATTAGATCTTTAAACTGATACATCAAGTGGTGAGCTGATACCTTAAAATAAGGAGATTTATATTAGTAGAATTGAAGGAAAAAACATTTAGGTTATCATTGCTAAGTAATTTTTCAGTTGTTACCATACCATATGTTCCCCATGATTTAGTGAGACAGGGATAACTATAGTATTCATCATTACAATTTATTAAAAAACATTCATTTATTGACATCCTATTATAGAATATTATGAACCAAAAGTTGCATACTAGACGATAATAATATTCTAAAAAAAAAAAATACATAATGATATAAAAAGATAATATGTATATAATAGATATAAATATTAAACATCTATTACTACACTGTTAAGGTTAATCAAGTCTTAGCAAAATAGAACAACACTTTGCAAAATAGGCTGATAAATTATTATTTTCTATGTTCATATTATATATAAAAAAAATCTATTACATATATTAAAACTTACCAAAAAATAAACATGTTCCTTGATTGACTTCCGAGTTCCATAAGGTTGATGAAGATGATTAGTTGACTAAAATAAAAATTTTGATTATCCATTGTTCAATTTTACATGGCATATTATTAATTCAATTTTTTAATAATGTAACCCTCAACCCTTAGATATACAATTATAAAAATAATATATCTTACACGGAGTGTAACTACTGTTCCTATCCAGAGTCAAGCATGTTAGATTTAGGCTAAACATACATCGGCTTTGGCAGGGTAAAATCTATACTGTTATAAAACAGTTTACTTTTGCCTGTTAAATAATGCAGAAACTCAGTGTATGAACCTATGATATTATTAATTATAGGCTTGACAGATTTAAGTGAAACTTTTTACATAAGGCCCAGACAAGATATAAATAATTTTGAAGACATACACAAGATATACATCTGATGTAGAACTGTAATAGTTCTTCTTAACTATAAGAAATAAAGTTTGCTTAAAGAACAATATTTTATTTAAAACAGAATTATTTTGATACTCACATTGTACATCAATTGTATCTTGATATTGCCGAAATAAATTTTCATGTATTCTAAAACAATAATAAATAGTTAATAAATGTTGTATTGTTATTCTTAATGTTAGTAAGCAATAAACTTTTCAGAATATTGGTATTTGTAAAATCATTTAATTCATACGAACGAGACTAATAAAATCATCATTTAAGTTTGATAAATTGTAAGAATAATTATGTGTAACCATTGTAATTGATATATTTAGTTATCGCACAGCATTTGATTAATTGTTTGTGGGTTCAATTCTCACTTGGAGGAATATATTATATTAATTTCTTCCCACTGACAACAAGACTGCACTGCCTTGAGTTCTGCCACTCAACACTTACTCCCTTAGCAGACTGCTAAATATAGAATATAGTGAGGACCAAAAAATATATATTTGGAGCATTTATACTATTAAAAAATAGGCAAGTGACATAATTAGTCATTCTATCTCCAAAAAAATTAACTAATATGAATATTTATTTACCTTATTATATTATTAACATCATCATTATCGGTAGCTGCCCTGCTTCTGAAGGCTGTAAATAAATGTATTGTTTTATATATGGATAAAATTTAGCTTTTGAAAAATAAAAATTAAATTATCAGTATTTTCGGTATTTTTGTAATCATAAGTTCATACGAACGAGACTATTTATATTCATCATTTTAGAGCAAATATTAATATTTAGTTAATTTAATATTATAGAACTAACCTCAATAAGTTGTCTTTTCCATTTTTTTCTTACATCAACCTGAAAAATAAAAAAGATTAAGTAAAGAACAAACGACTTTGCTCTAAAATAGCCAAGTAACTCACCTTAAATAACTGCAAAGGTTTTTGATTGCAATTAACAGTTAAAACAATAATACATAAAAAATGTAGCTTAAAGTATTTCTTTATTTTGATTTGTCCTATAAATTACACTTTTTTCAGACACAAAACAAGAATTACTTCTTTGCTGGTTTCTTGGCAGCTGGGGACTTCTTGGTGCGTTGTTTCTTGGCTGGAGTTTTGGGTACTTTCCTCTTGCCAAAGACACCACCGCGCGCCGCTTTAACTTTCAGACTCTTGAACACTGCTGTTCTCGCACGGTTTCTCTTACCCCGCGCGGCATTTAACTTAAATCTATCAAAGTCTGACATATCGGCGCGTTTTTCTTTGTTGGCCAAATTCTTTGCCCATTGACTGTCTGCCCATTTTTCGTTAAGTTTAGCGTCTGACCAAGCTTTCCTGACAACACGTGTAGGTGCAGTGAATGGATACTTAAGGCGGAACTTGGTAAGATGGAGTTGGTTAAGACGAATTTGTTGTCGGGGTACACCGCTACCGGGTCCGTCGACCAGTGCTCGTGTTTGATCGATCACATCGACCACACTCACCAACTTTCCCTTCAGGGAACCTTCAGCAACCAGGGCAACTCGCCCCGGTTCAACGTAGCGCTGGAATGGCATGACGTCCTGAAAAACGAGTAAAAACTATTCATATCTAAAACATTCACTGAACTTTATGCTAAGAAATCACAATCAAAATATAAAATCGGAAAGCGGTTGCAATACGATTGGGTTGTTTATAGTTAGACAAATATAAATCACAATGTGAGATATTTGGATAGTAACTCTAAACAAAGCTATGACACGTTTAGAACACTTTGTTGATATTGTATTGATAATATTGAATATAAAAATATTTTAATGAATGCTAAGATTCATATGGATTTAAAATTTCTAACCTTACAACGTCCTAACAAACACGAATCACTTGAAAGAAAGACTTGTGCTACAGACTATGAGAAAATGTTTCATTGCTTGTCAAAACATTGTGGGTTGATACAGATAATAAATATATCGCTGATAGTATATTTTTATAAAAAAATTGTGTATATTTTAAATATCATAATACATTTAAGATAATATATTTTTTTACATACAATAATTTAAATATACAAAATACACTTCCAATTGAATTATCAAAACAGTTTAATGTTAAATAAAAAATAACAACATAATTATATAACTCATATTGTGTTCGTCAACTTTTTGAGCAGAATATTAATATAAAATATGTAAATTTTATATTTTATTTCCACATCATGTTGTAATATTTTACTCATATAATTTTTACAAAATAATCTAAATATTGTAAGCTAATTAATATTTTGTTGCTTAGCAACGTCATTGGCATACAAAGAAACATTGAAGACAACAATATATTGTTATTCATACTAAACTATGCGTTTAAAATATTATAAAACAATTTTTGAGGCGCAAGTACGGTTTTTTTATATATATTATTTATTGTTAATTTTATAATGTAAAATATTGAATATTAATTATAATTTTACTATTGTGTGTTATGTAGGCAACCGATAGCCCTGTGGCAGATATTAGTTGGTCTCCAAACAATGTTAAGTTTGCTGTAGCTACCGCGGATCGCCTAGTATTATTATTTGATCTAGATGGAGCACGACGTGACAAATTTAGTACGAAACCTGCAGATCCAGCTGCAGGAAAGAAATCTTATGTTATAACAAGTAAATATTTTCATTTTTATTCTAATACTTTCTTTTTAGGGTTCTGCACCTTATTAGTTAAAAACCCTTATAGGATCACTTTGTTATCAGTCTATCAAGATATCCCTGTGATCACCTGGAGGTGTCAAGCTGAAAATAATAATAAGCGGTGAATCAGTACTTCTGATATTTCTTTATAGATTTTGATAGAGATTCAGTTTACAAGAGTACACGATACGAAATCAACTCGAAATGCGTTTTCCCACCCTCCGGACAATGAAACGTCAATTGTCAATGTCAGCATAGGCGGGCTCGGCTATATGGAGGACATGAATGACTCATGACTGGCTTGGCTGTTGGCTGGCATGGCTTTGGCTGACATACGCGGCTTAACGTTACACTTGTTATGGAAATATTCAGTTGTACATTGGTATTTTATATCGATTAAGTATAATAAAACATTTTTTTCACCCATTTAATTTATCAAATGGAATAAAAGACTGTGACTTAAGAATGATTGATTATTCATTAGTATTTATAATTGTTACAATTAAATATACTTATTCAATGTATTATATATTTTGAATAGAAATAAATAACATTAATCCTTTGGATTCTATTTCTTCTTATTTATTGGATTTAACTTTTACATAGATGCTTTTCTATAATTTTCATTACTTTATTTTTTGTTTAATAATAAGTAATATAGATGATATATATTACCGTGGCCGTAACGCGTGGCGTGACGCCGTAGTGGCCGCATTAATAAAAACGCTACGTAGAGTTCTGCCACTCAAGGCGTAATGTCTCAAAAATTCGGTGGAAAGTGGACAACGAAATATCTTAATATCCGTCTGTCTATATTGCTATATGAATTACTTTACAAATAGGTTTGGCGTTTAGTGAGAATTCAGAACTACTCGGCGTAGCGCAAAGCGATAACATGGTTTTTGTATATCGAGTTGGTGCGGATTGGAGCGGCAAGAAAGTTATATGCAACAAGTTTCCTCTCACTGGCGCCCCATTACAGCTGTTGCCGGGAGAGAATGGCTTTTATACTGGGACAAGTGACGGTAAAATAAGGTATAAAGGGAGACATTTCTTCAACCCAAGTTCTACGAAACATTTTAGAATTTATGTTTCACATATTTATTATTTAGATAAAAAATAGGACTCAAACCCGCGTCTTTTGCTTTTCTTGAACTTCGAAGTGCAAGTTCGAATCTTGCTATGTTAATTTTCTTTACGTCTATTAAAAGTGCTATTTATAATTATTGTTGTTATTTATAAATAATCGTCGTCGTCGGGGCAAAGCGCGGCGTTCTGCCACTCAAAATTCAATGTCTCCAGAATCCGCCGGAAGGTGGAGTGTTTTAGCACTAGGCTCCCTCTGCCCATCCTGCTACGGGATACAGTGAGAAGCTGAAAAAACATATTCGTAAATTTAGTCATAAAGACGTTAAAAGTAAACTTAAGCTTTGTACTTTGCACTTTTAGTAATAGTTATTGTACCTAAATAATTGCTTGTAATTTAAATATTTTTTCATATTACTAGGTTATTAGATTGCAAAACAAACAAAAGTTCAAGCTTATGGTCAGTGGGAACGTGTTGCGTGTCTTTGGCGAGGAGCAATGGTGGTGAGACGACGTTGGCATCTGGCCACGTGGACGGCACCCTGTACCTCAATGGCCGTTTGTTGTTGCGATATGCTTTACCTCCAACCGCTTTAGTTTTAATACCGCCATATGTGAGTTGTCATTTTTCAAATATATTCATAGGTAAGGTATACCTATATAAAGTTAAGTCTAAGTCAAATCGGTGACAGTTATGGGGCAAGGGCATAAGCGTGTGCCTCTAAACACAACAGATTGTGAGTTCAATTTCTACTCGTGGAAATAAAAGCACTGACGAAAGACATTGAGTTCCGCCACTCAACACGCAATGCCTACAGAATTGAAATATCGACGGAAAGTAAGGGGCAGAGTATCTTAACACTAATGCACCCTTTGCCTATCCTGCTACTGAATTAATTTAAACTATTCTGCCTGTGTGAAAAGTAATTTTTTACTCGTATAGTACTTTATTACCTGTAATTTTATATATAGATAATACTGGGCTCATGTGACGGTCGTATATCGGTATACGAATCTCAACGCGGAGGATTAGTGCGTAATTTGGAGCCCACCTTACCGCCTGATAGAAGGGATCTAATTAATGCTATGCTTAGTCCATCTGGTCAGGTAAGAACAAAAGTATTATTATTATGGTAGCTATGTTTTACAAGTTTACAATATTAGATTCGTGCAGAGAAAATGAAATAAATTCAAAGAATAAACGTTTACGACGTAACTGGATATCTACTGGTCTTCGTTTACTTTACTTATGAAATGATTATAAAACCTGGAGCTACGAGTAAATGTTGAATAATATATAATTTTTTGTGTCTAAAACAAATAAAGTATATTATAACTAGATATTTGTTCTAAAATATTATTTTGTAGAGTATTTATTGTATTTACAAATAACTGCCACAGACTATAGCATTCGGCACATTCGACGGATGCTTGATAGGTGAAGTGAAGGAATCAGGAACCTTGGAACTGTCAACCCTAAATATACCAAATTTATATGCGGCAAGAAGTTTGGCGTGGAGCGGCGACGGGACCAAACTGGCCGTCGCTTCGCAGACGGGGGCCGTTTTACAATATGAAGCTGTTCTTAGGTATTATAACACTTTATTTTTTTTTTATGTTACGCTGTCCCGCAAACAGCAGGGTATGCCGAGGTAAGCTAGTGTTAAGACACTCCATCCCTCATTTTACGTCAAATTCTAGATTCATTGCGTGTACAGTGGTGGGACTCAACGCCGCGCTTTGCCTCGACACCAGAGCGAAGAAATGAAAATATTAAATGTCTCGTTTACTTATGTAGTAGAGTGAGACTTAATTTATATTAAAATTAAATAAAAAAAATATGCACTTTATAATGTTATTTATGTGATTTTTAAAATGTTTGAACCTATTAATTGATAGTTGATGGCTGTGAGATGGGCTAATAATAGTTTAGTATATTTGTCCAATTTTGAAAGATAGAAGGTTGAATTTTACCACCAACTTAAAACTAGAATGATGCCTCTTCTTATCAGAGCGAGGAAAATGAATATAAAGCACTCAAAACCGTCGCGATTACAATCAAACGGTGTCTTACTACCCCCGGTATGAAATAGCTGTTAGCGTACAAGTGGGTAGATTTAGGTGAAAAAAAGACAATAAAGGCAGTGGAATTGTGTCAAACGGACACAGTTGCTTGTAGGCAGAAGCCCCGATTGTAAGGTATCTAGTGTGTAGTGTTGTTATCGAGTGATACATGTCACTTATTGTAATTACGTGGAACCTCTGTCCGAGTACGTTGGGTACTCTAATAGGCCACGATTTCTTGATAGTACTATACATCAGCTATATTTTATTTTAATATATCTGTCAGGCGATGGACCTGGCGTGACATAATAGAAGTGCGTCACGTGAGCGCGCGCACCCTCCTGCTCACCCGCGTGGCGAGAGACGCGCCGCCCCTCACTGTCACCACTAAACTGGCGAATGATATCTATAATGTTAAGTTTATAGGTAATTATTGTTTCCAAATAGATACTTAGATTAGATAGATTATCTTTTTAAATAAACAATAAAATAATAATATGTGACCTATCTACGTACTACATGAAATGCATCTTTTTTAAAGAGATTTTCCTTGTATTTTTATTTTTTATTAATGTTTATAATATAAATTGACAGGCAATGATTGGTATGCGGTTTGTAGGACAAGCAGTAGTCTGATTCTTTGTGACATTGCACGCGGCTTGACCAGCGAGGTTTGTTACCTACATTAAAATTTTTGTTACCAAAATTATTTTTCCTACAGTACATAATATGTTAGGGAATTTCGAAATTCCCTTTTTTTCGAAATTGGTTATTGAAAAAATGGTCTTACTTTATAAATTGCTTCAATTTTATGTAGAGTCAAAGCTCTCTTTCAAGTTTTGCCTAACCAGACCAAAAAACCAACACATTTTAAATTGAATCCGTAACCATCGTGCAGGTCACATATGCTGACGTTCTCTATTTTTGGCGGAACCCAACGCTGCGTTTTATCTTCTAACCAGAGCGGGGAAATGAAAACAATTTATTAGCCCGAGTGGGAATCAAACCAAAAAACCTCGCGTAGTCAGACGCTGTGTCGCTGAACCTCGATGGCCTCTTCATAATGAATAATAATAATTTATCACAACACTTAGATACCTTGGAGCGGTTCCGGGGAGCGCATATACGCGGCCGTGGGCGGCGCGTGTCTGTTGCAGCGCGCGGGCTCCCTCAGCGTCGTGGAGTACGGACTGGACCGCGTTTTGCATACGGTAGGTGTTAGGGGACTTGTTGGATTTTTATGTAAAATATGTATTTACAGTAATTTTACTTTACTAATTAGTTTTATAAATTTACATTAAAATTAACTCAACTTACATAATTAAATTTTAAGAAGAGCATAACAATGAACGATCTATTTTACCGCCATCGTGTTCGACTGTCAGCTCGAGAGAACATGTCCCGTCAGACGCATGACCATGTATTATTTTTTTGGTTGTGAAATATTATAAGCATAAAATATATTTAGGTAATTTTAATAATTATTAATCAATATTTTTTTATCTAATATTTCCTTTCTTGTAATGTTTTTTAATAATTGTTTTTAAATAATTAACTAAGAAGTCTACATTTACTTGTTTTTTTTTATTGTATTAAATATTGATTTGATACCATAATTTGTGTGCACTTGTTAGCAAAGGTATTAAATTGTAGAGAAATTGAATTATATAGAATATATGTATTAGTTAACGCTCTAACGCTGTAAGCTCAGTACACTGTTAATGAAAGACTACTAGGATTTTTTAGTGTGTTTCATTCTATCCTATATCTTATAAAACAAAGTCGCTTTTCGTGTCTGTCTGTTGTTTCTAACTCTTCTTCTTCTAAACCACCCAACGGATTTGGATGCGGTTTTCACCATTAGGTCGAGTATTTTTCGTAGAAGGTTTATATATAGTTTATTATTTGTACATTCTTATGTAAATTAACATAAATACGAAAAATATGAATAAAGTCCTACCCGCTGAGACACTTTCGCGCATGCGCTGCTTTAATGGTAGGTACTACATGAAAAAAATGTACTGGAGTATTGTTCCTCTCAATGAGATCTACAAAAAAGTCCGCGAGAGCATATTTTTATCTTTTAAGGATAACGTGTAGTGATCATATTTCTGTCTAAAAATAATAATTTCAATTTTAGTGAGGGATATTTTTCCATAATGGTATTAATCCTTATCCTTTAAAATACTTTATTAAATTTCTACGTTAAACGAAGATAAAATTTGCTTTTTAAACTATTTCGAAATTGCGAATAGTTTTAGAGAAAAACGCATTTAATTATTGACACATCACGCCGTTCACACATCAACTGTATCGAGTCAAGTTTCACTTATCCCTTACTCTCAGCATATAAATAAGTATATTAGTTACGTTGGCCATTTAATGTAGATCAAAACCGTCTTTTCTGTTTTTCATTTTAATAAGTACTTTAGAAGTTGTTACAATATCAAAAAATCCTTGCTGCGAAACGCGCCTCGCGACGTTATGCTTATACAAGCGAGTCCGCCGCGCCCGCCTGCCTTACACGCATCGGTGGTTCAGTGGTAGAATGCTCGCCTGCCACGCGGGCAGCCCGGGTTCAATTCCCGGCCGATGCATTCTATTTAATTTTCGTCACAGGCAGCCACGCAGTGCTCAGGGACAGAATACCCTCTTCAGCATTAACCACAAGCTCGAAAAAAAAAAACCCGCCTGCCTTTATAGCAACGAAGATTTAGATGCGTTTGCACGTATTGGATAATTCGAGTTGAATGTATTATTTAATGTCATTTAACTATCTAAAAATAGTAATTTAAATATATTTTAATAAGTACTTGAAAAGATTAGTAGCACAGATTTAAAATTACGGTACCTACTAAAAAATCCTTGCTGTGTAAAACAATTGGAAAATCCTTATTGAAACTACGAAAATGTGGGTTGCATTAGGGTTTCATTAATTTTCACATTATCTTAAGTGCTTTGCAAACATACATTATATAAATAATCCAGTAGTAAAAGCGGGCGAAGCCGCAATAGGGTCGCTAGTTTAATAATAAATTTGTTGAACTATTTTATTTCTACAAATAGTACAGGTATGTTGTATTGTAGACCTATAAAAAAATATATCTCACACAGGTGCGTACTGAGCGAGTAAATCCGCACGTGCTAAGTGTTCGCATCAATGAGGGACAAAAGTTGGACGGTGAACGCAAGCATCTCGCTTATTTGCTAGATAGGCAGACCATTGCTGTTGTCGACCTTGTTACAGGTACCTATTCATAATGTTATGAAAGAAAACGATCTCAAAGAGAAAAAAAGAACCTAATGTCAAAACACCATGTTTACTACTTTTCATCTCATTTTTGTGTTTACAAACACGCAAGGTTGAGTGGCAGAACTCGCGCTTATCGCGCTTTGCCTAGTTACCTGAGGAAATAAAAAAGTTAATTCCCCTCTAAGTAAGAATGGAATCCAAACCCAAAAAATATGAAATTTTAAAAGGTCATCAATTGGGTCAATGGTGGCACGAAGCGCGCGTGGACTGGCTCGAACTGAACGAGAGCGGCCACCTGCTGCTGCTGCGGGACACGCGGAGGCGGCTCGCGCTGCTGCGACTCGATAGTGGGGAAAAGGTAATAGGAAAAATATTTATTTTAAAAAGCGCATATTTTTGTATTTTAATTTAATTATTAGTGTGTAAAATAACACTTTAAAAATGTTAAATGTTAATTTAATTTGATTTCGACTCTTTTGAAGATGATTATAATTGAAGCTTTTTTATTTGTTTATTAAATATTATTATAATAGTATAATATATAGTATAATATATTAAACAACTTTTGCTTTTTAATTAGCGAATTATTTTTTTATAATAAAATCATTTGCAGGAGATAATAGCAAGTGGCGTTAGTTTTGTGCAATGGATAGAAAACAGTGACGCAGTTGTAGCTCAAACTCCCACTCACATACTTATTTGGTAAGTGTCTCTATTTCAAAGAGAGTAATATTAATTATTATATAACGAACGTAGAAAATCTTTCCTGTGACATTGTACGATCTAGAAAATAGTACGAGCTACAAAGCACTTATCTAACTTTCCTACATATATCTCGCAAATGTACCTAGGGATTCCCTGCTATAGTGAAACAACAGCTTTTTAGCAGTGAACCAATACTTTTGGTAAAAAGAAGTGCCTGTCAAAGTAAAAAAACAGTAACTACAATCACTATTAACGCAATTTTTTGGGTTTTTACCTTACCTTATAACCAGGTACAGTGCTTGGGAGTCACAATGTGTGGAAATGGCGGAATGTGGAGGAGGAACGGCTGTAGAGGTGGCAGCGGGTCGCAAGTTGATACTTGAGGGTGGACAGCTCCAGTACGTGGAATTAGATGAGCATCGCCTTGCTTTTAGTGAGTTTTAACGATTGAATATCCGATTACAACGAAATAAGTGTTAGTAGAAAGGTGAATGAATCTCTTCCACAATATAACTTTTTAAGATGATCATTATCAGCAAAAAATGATATTCTTTATATTTTTTTTCCTTATTTCAACTTTGTTAAAAAACGATGTAAATAATCCTTTGAACATTTTTATATTTCTCAACCCTAGATACCGCGTTACGCAATGGTGACATGGAAGGTTGTGCACAATATTTAGACGGTGTCGGCAAAAGTGCAGATATAGTTCCGTTATGGCGACAATTAGCTGAGCAAGCGCTTAATAATAATGATGTACAGGTAGGTGAAATGAATCTTAAGATAGATCTTAAGATAAATTATTTTATGAAACTGAAAACCAAAATGTAGCTCGAATAATTAATTTATTTCATATTACAGTTAGCGGCGAAATGCTATAGGGAAGTGGGTGACGAAGGTAGGACATTCTATTTGGATAAAACTATCGAGTTGGCTAAGAGTGATGGCGATGGGGATATTTTACAAGGTATTTTTTTTTAAGTAATAGTAAAACCCAATTTCCAAGACATACACTGTGCTGGACAGACACTGTGTGCTGCACTACGTCGGCCTCTATTTGGCCGCTATTTGGTTGAATATTTATAATTATAATATAGATGATTCCTACATATAAGTCTAGCGTTGAATTCTATTACAAATTACATTATTTTCACATTTTCAAGAAAATTTATGATTAAATTTAGAAATTAAATTGTTTGGCAACTAAATACTGAATAATATTTGACGTCTTCGTGGTGCAGCACCACAGCACAGTACAACGGCACACACAACGTCTATAAGTTTGATTCTCACTTAGGTGGAAAGTGTAAATGGAAGTTTTCTCGCTCTGGTAACAAAACAAAGTTAGCAAAGAGTCGCCGAATTCAACACGTTTTGTGCGGTAGGTGCGAAAAGAACGGTGTGCACTATTTCACAGCGTGAAAAAAAAACCACTGAATAAATTTGACATCTTTTAGGCTTAAACAGTCCAACAGTAGAAGCACGTCTCGCATTATTTAAAGGAGATTTGCCAACTGCGGAGGAGTGTTACGTGAGAAAAGCAAATCAGCCGCAACTTGCTATAGCAATGTTTAAGCAGTTCAACAGGTGGACGGACGCCATTGCACTCGCTGAAAGGATTGATAGAGCGTCCGTTGCCACGTTGAAACAACAATATATGGATTACTTGATTTCCACGGGTAAGTAATAATAAGATACTTAAAAATTAAGGTAACCTTGGAAAATAAGGTATTTAATAAAAGATAATAGTAAAATACCCTAACTCTAGCTGGTCTATATTGGTCATATTCAAAAAAAAAATTCTTCGTTCTATTATAATTCGGCGGGATCAATTATGTAATATGTATTACATTTCCTCGCTCTCGTAACAAGGCAAAGTGTGGCGATAAGTTCTGCCACACAATACGCAATTCTCAGAGAATTCAACGGTGCGCGTAGTGTTTTAACACTAATTTTCTTGTATCTGCACTGTTAAGCATACAGCGTGGAGCTGATGAAAAGGACTCCAACAAAAAGTTTTCCGTAACATAAAATGAAGAGTGATCTTACTGCAGGGCGCCTGGGCACGGCGGGCGCCGTGCTGGCGGGCGGCGGAGACGCGCGCGGCGCCGTACGGCTGTGGCTGCGAGGAGGCCGCGCGCGCCGCGCCGCCGCCGCGCTTCTGCAGCATCCTGCGCTGCTGCGCGACGACGACGTGCTGCACGCTGTGTGCGCGCAGCTGGTGCAGGTACGTTATTGTTTTTTTTTACAGGTTTATATTGTAAATAGCCTTTTCCTAGAAAATATAATGCGAAATTTATTTCAATTACATAGTATTTAGCATATAAAATTTAAATATAATATTAAAAACATTTCATTAGAAGCGGCGAAGCGTGCAGCTTCTAAACACCTGACAGATTTTCAAATCTAAATGGATTAATTTAATAATAGGTACTTCGTTCATAAATTTTATTACTTTTTTAAAACAACTTTTATGCAATTTTTTTTTAGGAAGAGTGGTGGGAGATGGCTGGTGAGCTTTCGGAACGCAAAGGAGATACTAAAACTGCTGTAGAATATTATGCGAAAGGCAACAACTACGCTAGAGCTGTTCAACTTGCGAGAGAGGTTCATTTGTTATTTATTTTTTCATAATTAAATAATTATATTACAATTTAGGCAGAAAGTAATAGCGTGCGTGCGAAAGTAATTGAGTGACAATTTAAAAATAATTTGTAATAAATGTTGTATTTTTTTACATTATATTACACATTTAGGCGAGAATCGTTATAAGTACGTTTTCTAAGTAAATGTAGCAAGTTAATAAATAGCACTTGAGCTTGCACGTGGTCACCCAGGCGTGCCCCGCGATGGTGACGGCGCTGGAGGGCGCGTGGGGCGCGTGGCTGGTAGCGCAGCGCCAGGCGGGCGCGGGCGTGGCGCACCTCATCGAGGCGGGCCGCACCGTGGACGCGCTGCACGCCGCCATCAAGGCGCACCACTATAAGAAGGCGCTGCAGATTTTGGAGGTCAGAGCATTGTAGGTGCAGTGGCGTAACTCAACACGGTGTTTGTCTTGTTAACAGCAAGAACAAATGAGAATAACTTATTTAATCTAATAGGAATCGAATCCACAACAGTTATGATGACGAAGGGAAGTAGATTATCTATGATATCATTTTGTTTTTTTTTGGCAGTTTCATGATTTTTTGTATAGTAGTATGTAAACTGACTACTACCTACTACAGTAAGAGGCTATCTCACTAAATAGTAATAAATATTAGGTATAATTTAAATTCCCTTAAAGTATAACTGAACGAAATATATTGTATTTCCTGCACTAAATAAATGTGCTTTACTTAATACCAGGTAATAGATGACAAGAGTAGCGTCCGGGAGCAATGCGAGCAACTTGGAGACCACTTTATATCCACACAAGTGAGTTAAATCTTCTTTTTGATTTTGTTCAGTTAGTATTGTGAGAAAGTTGCAGCTTAGATTTGTAGCCGATAAGTAGAGCTTGAAAAGTTTTTATTTATCTCATGCTTGAGACAAAAAATGACATTTTTTTTCCATATTCGTATACGTCATATAAAAATCAGCTTCATGCTGTAACCTGCACAGAGCAGTAGGCAGAGGGAATCTAGTGTTAAGGCACTCCGTTCTCCACTTTCCGCCAAATACTGGAGGCATTACGTGTTGATGGCGGAACTCAACGTCGCGCTTTGCCTCGGCACTGAAGAAATGGAAATATACATTTAAAAAGCAAAAATTATTGCCTCGAGTATCGGATCTAACTCACAACCAGTCACGTTTACAGTAACCCTGTATGACGCAAAATCTTTTAAGAACGCATTTAGATGAAACTTTACAGTACTGTAGTTTATACATCAGAATAACACGTAGGCTTCATTTGATTTTATGTAATTGGCTTTGCTTTAAGCAGGCGAAGCCGCGTTTTGGACGCTAGTGTAATAGTATTTTGTCATTCACAGGATTGGGAAACAGCAGAACGTGTTCTGATATCCAGCAATATGACGGAACGTTGCGTTCGCGCTTATAATAATGCTGGTAAAATCACAGATGGATTACGTTTAGCTGTTACTCATTTATCTGAGGAGGAAACTAGGGAGATATACTTACCTCTCGCCTTACAACTGAGGGAAGGCGGCCAGTTGAGAAAAGCAGAACAAGTTTATATTGGACTGGGGAATCCTGATGAAGCTATATCTATGTATAAGGTAAAGTATGGTGATGTTTGGATATTTGAATAATATTATTATTATTAGTGTGCTTGTGTATAAAGATGAATGTAAAGATACATCGTGCAGTTTTGTTCAGGTAAAAAATATACATGTCTACAGTTAAAAATCTATATTATAAAATATTTTTTTGACAGTCGGAGTAGTTTCATTATATAGGTTGTGTTCATGAGGGCTAGAAGTGCCTTCATCAATGCGCCACAGCATACACGTCTAATATTTTATCGTGTCGTTTGTTTTTAATTGTGAAGAAAAAAATACAGGCAGCACTCCAATCTAATGGAATGAAAATGGAATTGGGTGGAGTCTAATGGCTATGCATCGTGTTTTCTGTTCGAAACAAAATATTTGTTTCTTCATTCCAAGCGATTATAAACCTAAATATTTTATATTAATTTGGTACCTCCACATGATATTGGGAAGAGTGATACAAACGTATGTATCTATACCTACATGGACAGACAGATAACAAAATGATTCTATAAGAGTAACTACCATATGTTCCGATGATTAACAAAAATGTAATGAATAAAACATTTAACGAATGTTTAATGAAACACAGGAAGCGTCTCAATACGAGTCCATGTTGCGCCTGGTGGCGGCGCACCGGGGCGCGCTGCTGGAGGCCACGCGCCGCCACGTGGCGCAGGCGCTGCACGCCGCCGGCGACCTGCGCGCCGCCGAGACGCACTACGTGCAGGCGGGTACGCGTGCCTTACAGTGTTGTAAATGTAGCAGGGTGGGCAGACATTGGGTAGTAAGCGGTGGAACTCAACTGGTCTTTCTGGTCTTATAAAATTTACATAATTCATTCCCCCAAGTGGCAACCGCATCTATAACCGTCGCGTTTACAGGCAAATGCTGTGCCGCTGTACCACCATCGTCCCATCTTACTTCGTTGACTTTGCTGGCACTTTTCTCTCTTAGTGCTTTACTAAGCACTGAACTTTCCTTGAACATATTTTTTTTTTCTGTCACTGAATGAACAGCATGAAAATTTGGAATATATTTTTTTCCATGACTAACGGGTTCAGTTAAACAAAGTTGTTGCTTTTTAATTATAATATCAGTATAGAATCTATACTATAGATACTTATCTATATATATATAAAATCGAAAGGTCACTCACTCATCACGAAATCTCAGAAACTACAAGTGCTAGGAATCTGAAATTTTGCACAGGAGTTACTTATAGGACGTAGGTGCTCGCTAAGACGGGCATTTGCAATATTCGACTTCTAAGGGGTTGTTTTTGGGGTCGAAAGTTTGTATGAAACTCCGTTACTACAAATGCTAGGAGTCTCAAATTTTGCATAGACGTCACTATGACGTAGTCATGGAGACAGAAATGAATAATAACATAGTTCACGCGGGGGTAACAGCGAGCGGGCCGCTAGTAGCTCTATAAAAATTAATTTTTTTTTTAAATAAGGTGACTGGAAAAATGCAATACAGATGTATCGAGCCAGTGGCCAGTGGGAAAACGCAGAGAGGGTAGCGCGGGCACATTCGCCGGCTGCAGCACAACAGGTGCAAATTATATTGAAATTACACATATTATTTTGATATATTAATATGACGTCATGCGGTCTTGTAAATAAGAAGTGTCAATTGATTAACGGTACCAATATCAGTACTAAACATATTTTACTTATTTTATTATTATACTTTCAGTCTCAGTTTGAGTTAAGTGGTGAAATTAACGCCTCGCTTTGCATTTATCAAAGCGAAGAAATGAAA
>HE668016.1:0-22477 GCA_000313835.2 Heliconius melpomene melpomene | reverse complement strand
GCAAAATCTTTTTAGATTGGAACTAATTTAATATAAAAATATATTCAATTTAAATTTAAACATACAAAATGTATCTAATTGGACCCATAATGGGGGCCGTTCACAAAATTTTACTCAAGAGTGACGTATGACAAGTGACAGCGCGACCTGAATCCGTTCAATTATGTTATTTTTTACAAACCACGAGCAAAATAAAGTCGTGACTTACAGTTATTTACAAGTTTAAAGCGACTTCGAAATTAAAGTTAAGTAATATAAACATATATATATATATATATATATATATATATATATATGTATGTATATAATAGGTACTAATATATATTTATACCTTTGTTCTGATAAGGAAAATGAACATATGATTAAACGATGTCAGAATAGTCTTTTTTTCTCAACGATAAAGAAACTTTAGCCTGACAAAGTCAAAGTTTCTTCTCATGTTTCTTGTTTTAAACTGTTCTATCTTTAGGATATATTGTACGTAAGTCTTTCAAGCAGTCTTATGTCACATACTCGATATTTTACTTTTATATCGCTGTCTAAAGAAACAAACAAATGATTTCATATTTGTTTGTTGCTTATCTAGACTTTTATTAATACAGATTTTGCTCGGATGCTGCTTTTTATCTTGTAACATTAAATATGTATAAGGTATTTATATAATAAAAAGGTTTTAAATATAAATAGCTGAGTGGAAGTTTCTTTTTACTTTCCTGCAGATCATTACAGGACTAAGTAGCGTAGCTATCGATGTTTCTTTTGTTACGTCAACCGTTTTCTACCCCATCATGTTTTTTAATATAAAAGTTATGTTTTTTTAAATAAATAGAAAAAGCAAAGTCATCACACGTTTTGTTTTATAAATTATTTTATAATTTACGTAAAACAAAATAAAATGAACTGCCAACGAACCAAAAAATTAAACGAAACTAATTAAAGTGCTTCAAATCCGAAATTCACCATTCGAACAATGCCCGAATAGTTAAACAAAAGTCCTCAAAATCTGCATAAAATTCAAAAACTCTTTATCATCATTCCACTTCAATCGTAATTCCGAAACAAAGAGGAGCGATTGGAAAGATCAATGGTAGCCGACGGCTCAGCGGGTATTTACGGCTTACTGCGCTGTAAATCCACCGATACCGCGCGCCCGGGGCTGCGCTCTCGTACGGTGGATACGTTATATATGTTTTGATGGTGCTTATGAATTATAATGGCTGCAATATATGCAAAATTGGATTACGAAGAAATATTGGTAATAACATCAACAGTTTTTTTCGAACTTGTGATGATATCATTTGGGAAGGGAAGAGGGTATTCTGTCCCTGAAAAAATTGCAAGCGCTAGGTGGCTGCTTGAGAGGATATCGATGGCGGCAAGGACGTCCCCTGCGGGACTAGAACCCCGAATGCAGCCGTTGATCGATCTGAGCCAACCAACAGTGTTTTGTTTCTCCTTATATTCCATTTTTTATGTCAACTTCATAATTAGATGAACATTGTATAGAGTCGGAAATCTTTTAAAAATGTTGTTATAGGAAAAAGTTAATAATAAAAATATTTATCGTAAAAATACCAATTAAATTATTGTCACTTTTAGTAATCTGGGTAAAATTGGGAAATAAAATATTATAGATAATACGTATTATTATAAGAACACAGTAATAAGATAAATAATATTATATTCCCAGTAAGGAAACATATCAATTTAATATAGAAAATCCCAATATGTAAATACCTTTAAGTTTTATGTAAATAAAAAATATCACTCGTATTATATCAAAATAATAAGAAAGCCAGAAACAAAAATTGTTCAAGTGTCATCGAACTTGCGACCACTTATTTACGCTAACCACCACTCATTACGAAAACTACTAATATATGTAAGGAACATATTATATATTAATTACAACTTCAATATTTCGCTCTTACAAAAATCCATTCAATATCCACACAAAAGTGAGCAAGCATCCACATTTGTTACTCGTGACATCTCAAAGGAATTAATTATTTTCTTGCACAGTAGTGCTACGAGCCACAATCGGGGCCCTCGTTAATAACAGTTTTACTGTCGGCTATAAACGACATGGCGCTTATTATTTTCCCGTCGTAAAACAACAAAATAATATTGTAACAATCATCTAAGCCCCTCTAATCTCGATGCGACGTATTCTAACAATAACACATTTTATTACTCATTGTAATTCAACTTTTTATACCACATGCGGTTGTTTTATTGTCAAATGAAAACGAAACGTCTGCAACTTGCTCCTGTAACTATATTATTTATCCTATCAAAAATATATATGTGAAATGAGAGCCAAGTTAAATGTTAAGTAATGCCTTATTTTCGACTTAACTGACAAAAGAATGAAAGATCTACATGGGTGCCGAGTTCTGTGTTCACTTCGGATAAAATTCCAGCTCTAAATTTCACTCGATATTTTATTCTGTATAAATATAAATTCTGTTACATTTCAATTCTTCGAGTGGGCATCGAATCTACAACCAGTGATAATAACATAACGTTATAAAAAACTTATTTTATATTACAAAATACATTCACATAACACTATATTTACGCACTATCAGATTATACAGCTAGTAGGTAATTTGTTTTGTCATTTTTGCTAAAATAAATGGAACAATAAAGACTGCTTTAAATGTTATCAATACAAAAAACACTGTAAAAACAACTTTACTACGTTCTCATAAAGTTGAAATCACATTGATATTTATCCAATTTAGGACACAACATTATCTTTTCAAATAAATGAGAAAAAACGGAGGCCCAGCGGACGAACTTTTAATTCGTAATTACAGGACAACGTCCAAGCTTTAAGCATCATTAACTTTCCTTCTAAATGTCTACATAGTATGGGTTCCGGACATACTTTTACAATATAAAAAAAATTATTGTCCGTATCCAAATTACTTTAGATGGCCAGGGATAGATAGAATGAGTTTTAAATAATTAGATCCCTTAAAATCCTTTTTGGATAAAAACAAGTTAACAGTAATTGTTATGTAGAATCTGAGATAAATATCTATCAGACCAGCACAAATACAAAACATATAAAATTTAGAACGGACTACCACGAATTTTAAATACATTATAAACTGAATCCCCCTCCATCCTCTTTTGTCGAATAAAATGAATCTCCATCTCCAGAAAAACATTTCGTAAGAAGCAAAGTAATTACATTGACACAATGTCGTCAGTTAAAGAATATCTAAATAAAAGCGTGTATTCGTATGTATAACATTCGTTTCATCTGCCATATTTAATTTCAAATCTCAGCCTCGGATTTCAAAGTGCGTCGTTAGCAGATCTCCACTTGACAATTTTATTGCGAAGTGACGTATTATTGGGAGTTTTGGAGAGCTCTTCGCACCTCCCTTACGCTAGTTATCACATTTTTCTGATGCGTGGCTTTTTTGCCCACTTCTTACTCGTCTTTTTGTGTATTTACTACTTTGTACCTTTCGTCCTCTGGTGTATTTTGAGAGGTTTGTCACCTTTCCAAGATGAAAGTAAATCATTTAGACCATTTATCTATGTATGAAAGAAAATTAATACTAGGAAAAATATAAAGTAAGATATCATTTTATTAATTATTTTGTTTTTAAGTTTTTTTAACTTCACGCTGTATCCCATTTATATAGGGTAAGCAAAAGAAACCTAGAGTACATTCCGTTCTACATTTTACATAGAATTCTAAGAAAATAACAATATTAAATATTTCATTTCCTCAAATGGGAATCGAATTGACAACTTATCGCGTTTACAGTTGCACCCTGGTGCACCTGCACTACAACTGTCCTGAAATTTTATCTATGTAATCTTTTGATATAAAAAAAAACGATTCAGTAAAAATACAAATGATATTAATGAAGGTATATACAAATATATAATACGTGCATAAAAGAAAAGTCCTTACTAGTTTTAGTCCTTGTATAGCATTAGATACCTTTCCCAATTTGTTGGACCAAAACCTTTTCCGAGTGTCCACTTTGATTTTCCCTTTCAACTTTTTCAAGAGCTGTCCACGACATGGTTTTTCAATTTGAAAGATAGTGGACTACACACTAATTCTACTTCTTGTATTAGGATCAAACGGAATAGAAAATACCGTTAGACCAAAATGTGGTAGATTTTTAATATTTATAATTTTTTTTGTAGAGAGTGTCTTAACACTCGGTTTTCTCTGCCTACCCTGCTGTTTGCGGGATACAGCGTGAAGATGATTTAACAAGTAAAGAGTATAGGTATATATATATATATATATATAATAAACTGAATTCATTTAAAATTTCCGCAAGGTGTCTACTTTCAAAAAGTTAGAAAACATATGCGAAAACTCTAAGAGTCTGAGGTTACAATAAGTTTTATGCAAATTAACTATCCCCGACGTTTGCAAATTACAATATTATTCAAATATACGTTTATATTTCACTGTGATATATGAATTGCTTTAAAATATTAATTAGTCACGTATACAGTTGACTTTGATGAAATATTTATCTACTATACTATATATCTACTAAATATTCATTAATGCGTCTGTAAAGCGATTAAAAATAAAAGACATAAGCAAAAAAATTGCAAATATACTTTTTTTTTATTTTGTAGCTTCACGGTATATCCCGCGTGAGCCTAGTGTCCGCTCCCCACTTCCCGATGAATTCTGTGTTAAGTGGCAGAACTTAACGCCGCGTTTTGCGTCGACACCAGAGCGAAGAAATGAAAATATTAAATATTTCATTTCCTCCAGTGCAAATCGAACCCACACACGTTTGTGCCTCTGCGCCACGACTGATCCCATACATATTAAATATTATATTTGAGGCTGTTGTGGTGCAGGGGCCCAATGCCTCGAGAATTTGGGGTAGGTTCCCAGGATTTCTCTGCTTTTAACTTCCCGCTTATTTTATTTTATTTTAATTTCACGCATCTGTGGCTACTTGTGTGATAGATGGAAAAACCTAACGATTAGTTAATTGTCAAGTCGTTTATCACATTTGATAAACAACTTTAAAGTAAAAAATAATAATTATACACAATAGGCAATTAATACACTCTATCTATAATTCAAATATTTAATATAAGAAATTGAAGTACCGGTATTTATTATCAATTCAAAATTTCGATATATTTACTTAACTTTTATGTAACTAAAAAAGTTATAAATAAAGCACCTGCTAACGCCTCTCAATGTCGTCATTTATCGAAAGAAAACACTGCATAGGTATTTTATTACTTTATAATTAAAAAATTCTAATGAAAGGTTAATTTTATAATATTTAATACACCTAGAGTTTTTTTTTTGGGAAATACTATTTAAATAAGGATCACGTAAATATAATACATATTCAATATTTTTTGTTATTCTCGAACTTTTTCTAAAATGCAGGCAGGGATCACGTGGCATGAGAGCATTTGTTCCAAATTGTCAGTTACAGAGAGTTCTATCGCATAGTCGCCACAGAGCTCATGCCGCAGCACATCCTTAGCGAAATCCAGCTCTAACACCATATCTTGTACGGGATACATTTTCTAGAATATATTCAAAATTATTATAAAAATTGGCATTTAAGTAACATTAATCACAAATAAGTAGTTTTTTTATTTTTAAAATATAAGAGACATAAATTATATATTTCCTTACTGATGCTATCGGACAAGATGTCGTATTAAAGCATTGTACCAAGGGCCACCACGGTGTATCGTTTTTAGATAAGCTGCCACAAAGATTTCCCGAGACTGAATACATAAATTCTTTTCCAAGATCAGTTTCTTTCCAAACTTTCAAATTTATCTATGAAAAATAAATGTATTGTAAGTAGTTTTACTAAAAATATATGAGTTTTAAAGTGAAATGAAAAAATATTAAATCTTTAATTACCATATAATCATCCAGAATTTCTTGTAATATATCCATTTTGCCGGAAAGTCCGAGACCACTTTCTCGTTCTTCTGTTGCTTCTACAAATCCAATTTTTAAATCGTTGCATTTAAATACATCATTTTCAAAATCATCACAGTCTTTTATGTCATCAGTGAATTCTCCAACATAATAAACCTATTGAGATATAATTTATTTTATATACTTAAAGGTTTAAATATCAGTTTATTATTTTTTTTATGTGTATCGTACGTAATTTGGCAATGCAATTGCACATATTAAAAAATCATTTCAAATTAGTCACTCCATCATATCAAGGATTTATTATGATAAAAAAAATTACTCACTTCTCCAGAATCTGTGACAACTAAAGTAAAATACAAAAAGATATATATTAACCTAACAAATAGTTTTATATTAACCATTGTTGACAAACCAGCAAGCAAAGAGAGTAGAGTGAATGAGTAACATTTTATAGACCCCTTGATTAGGATCCATCATGCAGAGGACAATAGGATATAGTTATTGAAAACATTGGCAACATGAAGCTTGCATGACTGCCTGTAGTTAAACAGGCGTAAATAACATGTTTTTTACTCAAGTTAATGTATAGTGAAGGACATTGGAAGTAAATATGGTCGTGATAACCCACACGTCACAATATTGGTGTGCCATACGGAACTATTGCAATAAATTTGATTTTTAAAAGTATAAAACTACTATAAGGTATTTTTTTAACATTGACTTAGAGCAAAAAATAAGTTTAAAGAGTCATATTTGTTAAATTTTTAACTTTATTTGGAAAGTTCGTTCTGTTTATGGAAATTACTATAATAAATATTTTGGGCGTTTCCTACATAATCTGATCTAATATCTTTGAATAGATGTTTTGAAAATTTTGACGAAGAGAATGAAATAAAAATCATAAAAAAAAATCACAAAAGAAGTATTTTTTAAATTTTTGAAGTATTCATTCTACACGTAGGTAAGAAAAATACTTTGAAGAAAACATATAAAAAATTGAACAAAAGAAATATCTATTATTCAAAACAAATGATTACATACTAACAAACGAATGAACACAATAACTATTAAATGAGTGCAATCCTATTTTCGCGTGCGCGATATTTTTCGCATGAAAAAAACAAATGGGGCGAGCGTCGAGAGTATATCATTTCCGATATAGTAGTTCTATGTAAATGCCGCCTACTTTTAAACTGCCGTAATTTTTAGATTCCGATTGGGATTCCCCTTTTCGTATTTGTTATCTCGGAAAATGAATTAATATATTCGCAGTTTTGATTTAGTGCTCGTTTTTCCTAACTTTGTTACGTTCAATATTTTGTGGAAAGTTGCTATTAGTTTTTTTTGTTTATTTTCTTTTTTCTCTATGTAATATGTCCCTACCTTCTTCTATATGCTTATTTAATATGCCAACAGTACTGTGGACTGTATATCTATTAGTTACTAATTTCAATGGATATATTATTTTTATAAATATGTTTTACAGAATTGAGTTCATATTAAGAGAATATAATATCAATTAATCAATCAAATCAGCCTATTTGGGTCCACTTGGGACCACACACTTGCTGGACATAGGCCTCACCCAGGGTGCGCCAGAGCTCCCGATCCTCTGCCTTCCGCATCCAGCCATAGCCATAATATGTAACTATATCATTTTAATAAATGAAAACCCACCTTGCTTATACAATATCACTTCGTGCAATTAGTTGCCGACACAAAATATTTTATTGAATAACGACGAAGACCTCAGAAGGTTTCTTAAGGGAGCAATAATAAGTAATAACACCTTTAAAATCTTAACATAATTTATAAAAAAATGTTATATTATAGATAACAAACAGTACATACCTAAACACAATCGAGTGCTCCTTTTACATTTCTAGTATCAATACTTAAGTTAAATAAAATGTAATATTTCTATACCCTCATAAGGTAAAGGGTGTTATTTAATTATGCGCATAGAATTGTCAGCGCCCCACTTAATTTGATTGCGAGTGACACCTATGCAAATGATACGTTACGGCTAATTGAATATCTCTGTATGGGGTTCCCAGATGACTTCCCGAAACGCCATCCAAATTTATTTTATCTTTCGCTTAGCATAAACGATATTCTATTCATAGTATGTACCTACAATATTATATTTGTAAAGCATAAATAATATTTGTTAGGATGGGATTATGTCAACAAAAAATTCTTATTAACTTTGAATTCCAAAATGTACTACAATAATGATGTAGTGAATATTTTTATATAAAGTTGTATGGCATGTACATATGAACATATTGTGATAAAAATAAATTCAAATCGTCAGTTGAAATAAAGATTTTTTGAAACAAGCAATATCTATGAAATAAAAAATTGTGTGACATTTTTAAGATAATGGATTAGCATAATAGTTTTACTTTAAAGAATTTATTTAAAGAATTTGCAAAACTTTAATAAATGAATAAGAATACAGTAAAAAATTTAATTTATCGTCTTTTATAATATAATTATATTTTAATTCACATGTAATTTTCATTTTTCATACAGATATTACGTATATTATTGAGACAGTAGAAGACCAAATTAAAAAAAAATCTATACTTATAAAGTCGAAATGTCTACATGATTCAAAAATTCATTACTTTTTAAATACTTTAGTATTGGTCGTGGAAAAAGTATTGATTTTACTCCTTTATGTTATCGTGACTGATGGGAAATATTTTAAAGCAAAAGGAGAATGAATATATTGTTAATAATATTTAAAAAAAAAATCACATTTTGATATTTTTTATTACTAATATTTTTATCAAACGTTACAAAGGGTTTTTGTACTTGACATATTTTCTTAATATATATGAAAAAATAGTGAACACTGGTACCAAGTTATTCAGATTTCAAATGCATCAAAGAATATGGCATTAGAATGAACAATTTATCTTAGAGTATGAATAGTAACTAAACATTAGTCGAGGCCATCGTGTCCTGTATCCAGTTCAAGTAACTAGCGACTGAGGTGTATACTCCTGGCCATCCATCCCTTCCGCATCCATTACCGAAAGAAACCACTGCAACTGTCTCCCATATACCAGCTGGAGTTTTTCTCATGAGAGGTCCACCAGAATCACCTCTGCATGCATCTTCAGCGAATACTCCACCAGCACATAGCTGTTTGTTAGTCAGTTCGGCGCCAAGACCTTTATATTTGGAAAAGCATTCAGACTTGCTGAATATTGGCATTCCTAACTTCAATTTTACGGGGCTTCCCTTTCCTATAACAAATAAATGTATATATTTATTATGCCGTTGTAGTAGTCATAATGTCACAATTCTCTCATAATAAAATATAGGTACATATTACATAACGTGAAAATTGGTCATTTCGTTTTATTTTTTTATTTTCTTCAGTATAGACAAAAAGAGCATTTTCTTAAGAGACTGCGCCGAATTCTGGAGGCATGCTGTGTTGAGTGGCGGAGCATTTCCTGGAGTGGGAATCGAACCCATAACCTGTTGCGCTTACTGTCACAAGCTTTCGTTCCTGCGCCATGACTGAACTCAATGTATTTTCATAAATATATAAAAAATTCTTGCTGCGTATAAGTAGGCTAACAAACATGATCATTAACAAAGAATTTGCAGGATGCACTTAATTATAAATACTAATATACATATTTTTTTTAAAACAAGAAATGATTTCTTTAAGAAATCGATTCCATAAGTTAATTATAGTTCATCATAATACGGAAAATACAACAAGCTGTTTCAAGGTTTAGATATTATGAAGCAACAAAAGAGGGATTTACCCATTTATGTACATATTTATGACTTATACACGAATAATGTTACATTTTTGTAATATATATTATAACTTTTTTATTTAACATAGTCCATAGATTTTATAAAAAATATATAAGTATACTTTTTTTGTTCATAATTCGTAAATAAATATGGCGGGGGATAAAATCACTATTATTATTAAATTTTAAAAAATAAAAATTAAATTAAATCAGCTTCACGCAGCTTTCAATATTCTTGCAAAACCAAATATATTTACGTGATTAACGCAAATATAATAAGCTTAAATATGCTCTTTAACCTTTATAAGCAATAACAATTCAATATAATGGTTAGTCTTATCTAAACTTGTATGTTTGTTACGTACAAGTTCATTATTATAATTAATTATATAAGAAATATTACACGTTTCTGAGTAATATATATCTTTATAGAATTGATGTATGTATATAAAAGTCTTACCGCTTAGAGTTTGTCCCCAGCCGGCCACGAACACGTCAGAACCAACGTCTAAACGAAGGCTGTTGTCCACTAAGCAAATAGGTTGTACAAAATCTATAACAAACAGAGTACATATGTTAACTCTCCTCTATTCAACACTCCAGGCTCCAGAACTCGGGGCCGTTCCCTCTGCCTCCACTGTTGGGTGCGGGATTCAGTATTAACTCTAGTTTTTTCCAATTAAACTTAACATAATTATTTACATAGCCTTCCTCGTGTCTATGATTTAACATTTTACATTTTTTTTTTCAAGAAAATCAAATATATGAGTATTTATTACAGAATACAATCTATCTTATTACATTTATTTCAGAATTTAAAACAATTAAATTTTATATGCAAGTACTTACATGAATATTTCGCTCTTTTCGCTAGTCGGACCAGACCTATGTCATCCTTTCTATTTATATTCCTGTCAGAATAGCCAGGGTTGGGATACCCTCCCTGCACGGCTATTTCTTGTACTGGATCCGCACACTCACCACCGAGGCAGTCTATATCCGTTTGGATGTTATATTCACCAAGTCGAACTGTTGCTCTACGAAAGAGGATAAATAGAAATGAAATTTTGCATGCAAGAAAAAAATATAAAAGAAATATAAGGGAAATAACTTAAGCTAATAATATTTTTATCATCGGTTTTAAATATATTACACTATAAAATTTCAAATGAATTAGTAAACCTTAAACTTATTCTTGATAATTCTTGGGATAAACGTATAAATAAGTTGAAATCGTTTTCTTTTTTTGTCATGATAATATATTTTTATAGCATAAAAACAATAATTTAATATCTTAGTGTACGTAAAGAATTTAACATAGCTTACAGTTGTCCAACTTTTTTTTCAATTTCTCCAATAATACAATGGGCCGCAGTTAGAACGTAGCGGTGGTTGAGGAGCACCCCGCCGCATTGATATGTAAGAGTTTCACTATTGCCTATAAAAATAATTATATACTATATTATTTACTTAACTTGCACACTATGATTGATTTGAATTCAAGAAACCCTATAATGATATAATACTATAAATAAATTACATTATTATTTCACACAGAAATTAATATCAATCCGTTAAGGAAGGAAGGAGGTAATAAAATTTATGTAATATATAATTATAAATGATGAACTCATAATAAACACGGTACCTACTTCAAAACCTTTTATTGGGATTATAACAATAAAAATATTGGTATAAAAAAATTTGTGATATACATGTCTGTATGTATTTGTTTTAATTCTCTAAGTAAATCTTATTATTTTAAGAGTTAAAATTTTACTTTAATCGTTTTTCCTACCCTAATTTAAATAGTTACACAATATATTTATATCAACACATACGTGGTTGGTATCCCAGTAATGCCATCCATGGAAATTCATCCAAATCTGTGAATTGTCCTCCATACACTCTATCTCCATTGGTATCAATACCACATTTGTCACGAGATTCTGGATAGGAATCCTCTTCTGACCAAGCATCAGCTTGCCCAGATGGCCGGACTGGGCGTGCGGTGGGTCGTTCCTAAAATAAAGAAAAAATGTTTGATTAAACATTTAATATCAACAAAAGTATAACATGAAGGTGGTTTTTTACAAAACAAAGAATAATAGTAAAGTTATGGAGAAGTGGTTATTTTTTTTTCTCATTTAATTGAAAAACATTTCTGAACATAATTTTCAAAATTAGACTAGTGAAAAACGAGGCAGACACGAGATATTTTTGATACTCAAACTTAACTATGGCTTAACTAAAATCGTCTTATATATATATTTAAGACAGGTGCTTACCGTTGACGGTCTTGCAGGTTGTTGAGGCATAGGTCCACAGCATACTCTTGGCACGTACCCTTCGAAACCACATTGAGATTGCCTTAAGAAATTGACCGTTTCGCTCGAGAGCGGTCTTTGATTAAATGCTGTGAGCAATGGTGCACAATCGTAAATACTAGCACACACACTGGTTTGTCCAAGCGGCGTTACACATGATGGACCTAATAACATAAAAAAAATATAATTACATATACCTGTAGCTAACATATATCAGTTTATTTATTGAATTCTATTTTTACATAATTATGTATCTTTATGTAAAAGGCGGCCGTCATGACGCAGTGGGACAGCATCTGCCTATCTCATTATAAGCGCGATTGTCAGTTCGGTTCCTACTTAGGAAATCCGCCTTCCCCTCTTGTGAGACAAAGAGTGGCGTTGAACTCCGTTACACTCCACATTGTATCCCAGATTCAGAAGAACGGAGTCTTGACAGAGAGTACCTTCCTGATTACCTTGCTATACGCGTAATAAGACGTTAAACAAAAAATCTAAACAATTAAACAACTGTTTGATATTAAAATATTTTATATTTCGCGTTTTGTCTCGCGTTTTGTCCTATCGTGACTTAAATAAGGAAAATCAAGACATTTAACCAAAACCTGTTTGTATAGTCATTATAACTTATACTATGACGCTTTCAAACATAACATAATAAGACGAAAAATTCAAACAACGTCAATGTTTACTATACCATAGTTAGTCGTTTGACAGGTTTTTTCTTGCATAAACTGGCTGGATATAAAAAGAGACGCTTTGCACTATAATGTATATAAGATAAGTTTGTAATCTACGTTCGTTATACTTATAAAATAGTATTTTTCATTGTATAAATGATATTACTTTACTGACGTATCGAAAATAACATTATTAATATTACGTAAAACAAGTGCATATTATTATCTTATAAAATTATACACAACCTTTCCTTTAACCTTTCAATCCATTTATTGACATTAATTATAATATTACGCAGATGAACATCATATCCGGTGCAATATGTTCTTGCTAACTATATTTTTCAAGCATCACGCAGTATCCCGCATAGAGCAGTGTAGTGAATTTTGTATTGTTACACTCTGTTCTCCACTTCCACCGAATTTCCGAGGCATTGAGCCTTTAGTAGCGGAGAATGAGAAAAGGAAACTACTAATAAATAATAAGTAATTTCCCGAATTTCCGAGACATTGAGTCTTGAGTAGCGGATAACGAGAAAAGGAAAATATTAATAAATAATAACTCATTTCGAAAAAAAGGAAATCGAATCCACAACCGCCACATTTACAGTTACAAGCGTGTGTCACTGCGCGACGACATCCTCCTAAAAACCTGACTAAAAGATCATGAGACAAAAATAATTGAGCTATGCTATACAAAAAGCTTACCTCTTTGTCCCTGACTAGTGCTGATGCATAGCGCCAAAAAACCTATTATAGAACTAAAATGCTTCATCTTAAATGTTTATTAATTAACACTATATCGATATCACAGTAACTTTTCTCAACACATTACACTAACAATTATTTTTAAATGATCTCTTCACGAGGAGATATCTTGCTCGCTTGCTTCGCTATACTGGTCTTAAAGGTCAATACAAATATATTTATATGTAAATAATATAAGCGCAAAAGTACAGATAGAATATAAAACTGTTATTTTAATATAATAATAGTAATGTTTTTATTGTATTGTTTTGAATTTTTTTAATATTGATTATTAAATTTATACATTTTAATGTGTCATTGGGTGATAAAGTTACTAGAGCGAAAAAATGAAAATACCTATTAAATAATTAATTTCCCCGAGTGGGAATTGATCCCTCTGCCGTCATGGCCTCTATATTCACAAATGATTATAAGATTCCTTTCAACATATTATCTTTTAAAAAAATATTTAATTACTATTCCCGATAATTTTTATACTTATACCTAACAAAGTACCAATATACTTAAGTATTTCTTTTCTCAGTCCTTATTACGCGGCGATAGTAAAACTATGCCTGTTGTTAGTAGACTGCGGATGCGGGTTCAAATCCAAACGATAATAAAGCGATTGCAAGATAGAATGAACACATATTTTTTTATTATTAATTGAATATAAATATATCAATTAAAATAAAAAAAAGTATAACATTAGAATTAAATAATAACAACTTAAATGAAAATAGCTCTTAATGAAAAAAAAATTAAAATTACATTTAAAAGTAATACAAAAAATAACATCATAATTTTATATACTGATCGTACTTTACATAGTCGACGTCATCAACGGACTTACCAGTTTCTGATCTATCACAATTATGCTCAACGTTTTCCTTACTTGCCGGCGGTGGACTCTACATTCTTGGGAAAAAATAATTTCAAGCGCAAATACAAAAATCTAAGCTATTTATAATATTATATTACATATAATAAGCATATAAAATAAGTTTTGTCGTACGTTCCAAATATTTAGAAATATTGCGAAATAAAATCAAATTAACACCGTCTTAGATAATAGATCAAAGTGCTACAATAAAATAAATAATGTTTACATTTTGTCGTTATAGTGGTATGATTGCATTTCTTTTTTGTTTTAATTTAATTCCTTTTTGGTGACAGGACAGTGTTAAATATTATAAGATATTAATTGTGCACCAAATATTATTTTTACAAAGGTTAAGTTTTATAATACATTATGTTTTTAGAATTATTATTCATATCTGTTCATTCGTTCTCCATAATATTGTTAGTTGAGTGGTCGCCATTTTCCCTATGAAAGCGGGGAAATTTAATTGATCAGGGAATGACTCTCATGAGTCATTCTGTATCAGGTTGCATCGAATTACCAAAAAGGTCAAATATATCAATATTTAAATATTTTCTATCTCCTAAAACTAATGATCCCAAATAAGTTTATATGTGATTAATCGCCAACGCGTTAAATAGCTATTAAAAATTTTAGATATTGACAATACTTGTAATTAGAACTGAAATATACCTGGCGCGTGGAACAATTATTAATATTAATAAATTCATTTTTGGTATGGAACATGAATTCATGTTATTTGTAATTACAAATTTGATAATTTTTATGTTTTTATAATGCTGTTATTTTTTACATATATATACAGGGTGGAATTGTCAGCGCCACTTTAAATGAAACCACAGTTTTAACTACTCTATAAAAGCCTAATATAATTCGGAAAAAAAATAATTCTCAAAAATGAAAAAGTTTTTTTTTCAAACAAAATAAATAATAAAATTATCGTTTCAAAATAAAACGCCATTTGTAAAGTATAACATAGGCACGCACACACTTACCTGTCAAAGCGGCAACGTCGCATACGTATGTGTGCGTGACACGAAATACAGGTATGGATAAAAATCGTGAAATGAAAAAAAAATCCTACGTCCAAACCGTTGAGGTACCTTGATTATTTTTTTTAATTCTGGGTTTGAAATATTTTACCCTATATGCAGTTTCAGTAAAAGAAGCGCTGCCTCTTCCGCCCTGTATATCTTTTTACATACACTAAGCTTGCCTTATAATTTGAAATTACCAATAAAGATGATTATGATTATATTACAAAATACATTTACCTAGATCGAATGTAACAACCACGAGACAAGTTATCTATCAAGACATTATCAACTATTATTTATAAAATATTTAGTATATAACGTCTTTGACGGATAAAGTTGTTTACTTGTTAGGCATTTAACTCTTATTATACTTTACAAAAATTGTAATACTTCAAAATACAAGCCAGTAAATGTTTGCACATCATTAAATCACCAACCACCAACAAAGGATATATATGTATGTATATACATTATATGTATGTATGTATTTGTGTCTGCATGTATGTATTTATGTATTTATATATGAATAGCGTATGTTTATATGTTTGATATAATAAATTACAAAATATCTTTATGCAAAGTTAACCGCCACCAATTGTATCATACTATTAGTTTTTGTTAAAAAAAAAAGGTTGCCTGTAAGAAATCACTTATAATGATAAGGCCGCCTATGCACTGTATCTAAATTAGAAATTTAATTGTATTTTCTTTGTGCAATAAAGTGTTTTGATTGATTGATTGATAAGTTTGAATTAAAGAATTATAATAAAAAAATATTAAACACTTTCATAAAACGTAACGTATACGTTATCAAAAACTGTCACGTGCCCGATATCGTAAAGCTCAATTCTCTAATCGACGCGATGGCCAATCATGCAATTCGTTTGAAAGTGGGACGCAATTTCCTTCGGAATTCGCTTAAGGATTAACCTCATTAACTTTCATGTCTCGTCTGCTAATTGTGTTCAGCTCCCCAATTCCTGTCGTCATTTGATTATCAGCTCGTGATGAGAGAAAATAGCACTGATAAATACTAAATGGAGAATGCATGTGTACCAACTGTTTTAGCAAAATTTGGGAGAGATGTGTAATGTGTATAATATAGATATTGTGTATTACCGATTTTTACTATTATTTTTTATCAGATTACAGATTAATTAACAGAATACTAATAATCATGTAGTTCAAGCGAGCGAAGCCGCGGGCAGGCCGCTAGTATTTTCATATGAAAGTGCCTACTACCGTTTTGTCAATGGTTTTACCAAAGGGAACATACGAAATATATGTATTTACATGTTATTGCTAAAATTGTACAATTACTAAAGGATATATTATTAGTTTTGAATACTTCTCGAGTAACGATCAACAATAATGGAAATACCAATTATTACATTTGAATAAAGATAATGAACATCATAATATTATTATAACGTATTGTTTTATTTGTAACATCATTATTTTATATTAAATATCAATATTGATAAAATTATACTTCACATTCACAAGTTTATTGTTTTTGTTGTTTATCTGTTTGCTGTTCTACAATTTCTCTTAAGTTTTTTTCGTAACTATAATATCTTAATTTTTTTCTTCTTGAGCATATAGCAGGATAAGCGGAGAGAATATGGTGCCAAGATTCCGTTCTCTATTTTTTGCCCAATATCAAGAGAAGACGTGATGAGTGACGAAACTGAATAGCGTTTGTCTTATCAGAGTAGAAAAATTAAAATTATTGAAATCAGTTTACATTTAACCCTATTCAACCATGATTGCCTCATACAATTATATACGAGTATATGTAAAAATAAAAAAACTAGTAAAATAATACTTTTTACATATGTTTAACATTAAGATGAATATCTATTTCACAAAAAAATATTCATATTTTTCTCACACTTACTGCGAAAGTTAAGGATGACAGGATAATATTGAAATATCGCACAGACTTGAAGATTATCGTCCTGCGAGGTGTCAAGGCGTTATCGATGGCTCCTAAACGTTATTTATGATCAGTAGCCAATGCGTTTACACCGGCGTGCTTGATTTATTACGCCAAAATATATTTTTTATATATTTAAAACTAATGTTTAGTAATATGCTTACAATTTTGATTTTACAAGAAATATTTACATAGCATCGATGACGTTTCTAGGATACGCGGTGGTTGTGGACGCGATGCAGACTCAAACGAATTCTTAAGTTAAAGAAACGTACGTTTTTCTCTGTCATTTTTATTTTTAGGGCCAGTCGCAACGCAGCGCACAAGCAAGTGACCATGGATGCAATCCCCATTGCAATGCCTCCAGAATATCATAACACTAGGTTCCCTCATCCTACAGTGTGCGATATACATCATGCAGCTGGAAAAGTGCGAATACCACCTACATTTTCCATTTAACCTTTCAATGTGTTTGTTAAACATGGTATTCAATATCTTCATGATTTCATTCCTTTGAAATAATAATTTAAAAGGACTAATTAATTTCTGATTCATAACTTATTACTACAGTTGTAATTACTGTAGTGTAAATAAAAAATATGAGGCCATAGTGACGGAGTGGATAGCATAAATGACTGTAATCATGAAGGTTTGAGTTCGACATCCACTTGATGGAGTTCGCTCTGTCTCTGTTTTGTTTTGACTGAAACCATGGAACTCTCTATCGACATTTGTGTCTTTCTGTCTACGTTACTATACCTAGAGAATAAAATGTGAAGCTATATTAGAATTAAAAAAAAATTACACGTTAAAAGTAGGTCTGGAAACAAACATTTACAACGTTATTCTATTTCCGCTTTTATTCGTTCCAGTCGCTGTCAGGATAACGGTTCCCTTGTGTTCAGACAAGCTTGTGTCACAATTTGAAAGTTTTAGCTAAAATAAAGTATGTTTTGCGCTTTGATATTTATACGAGTATGTTATAGTAAAAATAACAAATCTAAACATTATAAATTAAATTAGGCAGTCCTGGCGCAGTGGCACAAGTATGTGACTGTACGCGACGATAGTGGGTTTGATTCCCACTCGGGGAATTGAAATATTTAATGTTTTCATTTTCTCGCTCTGGTAACGAGTGCTGCTCAACAACGCAATACCTCGAGAATTCGGCGGACAATGAAAAATGTGAAAGTGTTTTAATGGGGACGGAGTGTCTTAAAAATAGATTCGGAGGTGCCATCTGCCTATACATCACGTAGTATCCCGCAGGTAGCAGGATATTCAGAAGGAACCTACCTACCTACACGTAATTTTTCGAGTCAAATATTATTTTATAAGCAAGAGCTTATTTATATAATATTATAAGCAAAATAGCAAAACTAAAACATCAAATCTAACCAACATATTGTGTTTCTGTAATAAACAAACTATTAATTCTTCTTCTTCTTCTTCTTCCTGGCATTAATCACGGCTATTACCAGGGTCTCCCTTTCTACTCAACCTACTCCACTTTGCATGGTTTTTTGCGGTCGATTAATTTTATCTCTTAATATCTCTTAAAAGTCTTAAATTAAATAATTCTTTGTTTTGAATAAATAATAGTAAATTACAATTCATATCAGTATACTGTTATATCTTAGTCAGTAGTCAGTACATCTAAACAATACCAGAGCAGGTAGCCAATACTATTAGGATATAATTAGAAAGTTCAAATTGATGAATACGAAATAAATGAGTGCTATACAATAGATTTGCTAAAAGGTTTTTTCAAAGAGCGTCTATATTGATACAAACGAGCGTCGTCGCAGATCGAACACTGTGATATATCATTGGTAAAGGCCAAGCGAATAGGTTAGGGTTATCAGTTCATATCGGGAAAGTTTTCTCGGTTTTTTTTATGTGTATATACGATGACAATATATAAAAATGTATAATTTAAAAGATATTTGTATTAATAAGAAACGTAAATTAAAAGAGACTAATATTGTTGATTTCTGAAAAATATTTTTGTTAATTATATCTTACGACAGTTTATTGTAGGTACACAGGCTTTGTTTAAATTAATATTATTTATGCATGTTAGCAAATATTATAATAATTATTAAATATTAATAATTCAATTTAAGGTCAATTATGGTGTAATAAAGTGTTAAAATAAATAAATTAATATTTATATGCTTATAACATTAAATTTTTTGTAATTAGTGCGTAATAGAGTCCTCACATATACATATGTATCCACCTTACCTTGAAGCTGTATCTTAATATACTAAAGAAAATACTGCAAAAGTAAAAATTGAGATTATTCGAACAATAACACAAGTAATATAAAATATTTTTCAATTCTAAACTTTTCCACGTGTAGGCAACCTTAAATACGCACTTGTTTGTCGTTATAAATGACCCCCATTCCGGATAATTTTCTCAATCAACTTGTTTTGGTTCTCGATTGTTAGAGACAGTGAATCTAAAGTTCGACGCAGTTACAATACTTATACAATTACATATAAGTGTAATTTCTATATAGCATTGAGGGTCTAATCAAATAATGAATGGAGAAACAAAACCACTGCGTTACTGAATTTTAAACATATTTTATCTATTTAAACAACAATCTAAATGAGATCAATTCTTGTAATCGATATTTGACTTGGTGTTAAATAATTCCTACTTAAAACAAATTGAAAGAATGTAAAAAAGAATAATAAGAAATAATTATTTTTATTTGTGTTTACAAAAGAGTGTTATTTAAAGGAAATCAACTTTTAACATAAAAAAGAACAGCTACTATTTTTTAAGATATCTCAAAAAATTCAAATGAATTACTAGTAATGTGAGTATTTAAGTTTAAACATTAAAACCGTTAAAACCAATGACCATATGAAAGTATATAAAATCCCCGTGAATCATCGGATTTCTCGGTAAACCTTTATTATTTGTCTGCCATTAAGTTTTTTTTCATCTCAGCACGCTGTTCCACTTGTAGCAGAGTAGGCTGACTCTAGTTGAAAACTAGTGGCAAGGCTCTTCATTCTTTACTTTCCGCCGTGCTTCCATATAGAGAAACAGAACTCAACCCTGCAGAATAAATACCCTTAATAATATATGTTAAACTGAACCTTATAATTATGTAAGCTTTATAATTAGGTATGTAGTTTCTTTTTAGTTGTAAGTAAGTTAACATAAAAAAAATGTAAGACGACAGTTCAAGACTGAAAGGCCAAATATCTTTATTTTAATTCCTCTCTGTTCAGAAATGTGAGAAAAAGTATCTGTTCCATCATTTGATCATTTAATTAATATTTAGAATTAATATGTAAAATATTAAATCTAAATTCTGTTTTCACACTCGCTCGCTCTGCATATGCACGAGTTTGAAGTTGATTATAAATGAAAAATTTATTTAAGTGTCCGCTAACACTAATATAAAAAAAAATAAGTACAATAAATACTGATGATGCTGTTTAAAATATTTACAACTATTAAATTGTTTTTAAAAAAAATCTTGAAAATATTTTTTTCTTTTGCTATAATTATTTGATATTGTATTCAATATTGATTGACGCTGACGGAAATAGAAGTCGTTATTTAATGTCAATGTTTAACCAACTCGTCTCGCCCTCGCAATCGCAAATGGACCGGTAATGATCGGTTTTTGCGTCCGCAGACAATACAAAGGCAAATTAACTAAACTTCGCCATTCAATTCAATTTATTCTGTAATTTCATTTATTGACTTTTTATATAAATTGAAACTGATAAATATAAGCAAAATAAGAAAAAATATATCATCTATATACTATATACTATACAAGCGTGTGACTGTAAAACGACGGTTATGGGTTCGATTCCCACTCGGGGGAATAAATTATTATTAATTGTTTATTTTAATTCCTTCAGTTTAGTACTAAAGCAAAAATGCAGCGTTGAGTTCCGCAACTCAACACGCAATACCTTGAAATTCGACGAAAATAGAGAACAGAGCGTCTTAACACTAAATTCCCTGTGCCTATATCCCAACGTGAAGCTAATCTATATAATTACTAGATTAATAGATAAGGTACTACCAGATCGTTTACAAGACCTAACAAGTTAAAAAATATTTGATAAAAAATACATATCCAATTTTAAATAATTTTTTTTATTACCTTAAAAGCCATGTAGAACTACAGTATTTAAATAGACACAAATAATATCTAACCGAAATACAAAAATTCAAAGATTACCGTGACAAAATGTCACGCAAATGTGATTAGGTTTTTTTTCTTTAAAGCATTCAAGAGATAAGGGTTTAAACGTAAACAAACTCTACCCTTAATGAAATGGCGACTTAATTTAAAAAGCATTCGTCCCTTATCGAGATCAGTCAATACGTACTTAGGGCTTGGAAAATAAAAATAAAGAAAGACATATAATAGAGTTTATTTAATATCATATGAGTTTGGGACATCAAAAGGCGCATCTCGTCGGTTATTGAAGTTTGATGGCTGTTGGCGACGCTTTACTCGACGCTCGAACTTGTTTATAAAGATTTTATTTGAGAATTTTCTTCTATGAGAAAAATAGAAGGCATTTTTGGTTGGTACAAAATATAAATTTCGTTCAGAACTTTGTAGCAGAAAATGTATACATATAAAAAATTTTGTAAGCATAATTTATAATAATATACGGATAAATTTTTAAATTAAATACTTTTAAAATTAAATACTTACTAATAAAATTACATACCTAAAATACGATAAATAACATCATACAAATTACATGTGTCATATTTATTTTACCAGATATTTAATACTGTAGATTATAAATATCTGGTAAAATAAATATGTTTTATTCCTTTCAATACGAATCTATATCTTTTATAAACAGATTTATCTTCCTCTAATTATATGTAAAAGATATCAGGTGTGTAGTCGACAATTAAAGCAAGATATTACATTTGGGGACTTTCTGTACTACTTTATAGTAGCATAAAGAAACCCACTGTTGTAAACTCTACGTAAATCGCTTATACGAGCGTGTGTGCTCACATAAAGGGGAATTAATAAGACCATTTCGAAGAGTGATTTGGCAGACTGACAGTGTATTGAAACTGTGAAGTTTATAGTTACAGTTAGGAATAAAGGGAAATAACGAATTTAAAAACTG
>HE668015.1:12317-48080 GCA_000313835.2 Heliconius melpomene melpomene | reverse complement strand
CAAAAACTTATGTAGGTACATATATTACAAAGAAAAGCACAAAGCAATTCATTGACATATTTAAAAATCGAACCTAGAACCTTGTCCTTATCATATTAATTCCACTACTAAACTATCAGGTCAAATGACCAAGTGGTCATTTATTGGTACATTCATACAGCAGGCCCCCTCTCTAAGCTCAAGGGCTATCGAGTTGTTCACAGTGAGTCAGTACAGTACAGTGGTTAAATATAACCTGATTATTTAAACACTCGCAGCTGGGAGATGTTTGAAATTTGTTGTTTTAGAATGTTTTGCCTTATAAGGAGGATTGAATTTATTTGACTGAAAAAAATTATAATATTTGAGATTATCCTGGCCTAGTGACACATTCTGACTACAATTGCGGTAGTTGTGAGTTCGATTTTAAGTCGTGAAAATGGATAACGGTGAGATTACAGACATACTGAACATAAGATTTAGCTCTTGTTTCTGGAAGTGGAGAATATATTTTTCTTCTAGAATAACTTCTGGACATAGAAATATTTAGATCTTATAAGCTTTGTCTCTTTATAAGCCTCTATATTCTTTATTCTAGAAAAAAACATATAAATTATTTATAGTTTTATAATTTTAATATAGTTTTATTGGTATTGTAGGACACTTCATAGATAACTTCAACAGTATTGTCTATATTCGCATTCAGAGACTACTTGGCAACTATTTTTAAATGGTATATCTAATATACCATTTAAAAATAGGGTAAGGTATTTATTTATTATTTATTTACACTTTATTGTGCACAATTACACATTAAGAAGAAAGAGAAGAGTATAAAAACGACAAAAATATAACAATTGACACACAAAAGGCGGCCTTATCGCTAATCAGCGATTTCTACCAGACAACCTTTAGGTACATTAGGTACATATAATTTTTTTTTGAATTCGTATCGACTACCTTTTTGTACTATATTATTTTAGCTAATATTATTTCTCACTTTGTTTTCTTCACAACGATAGTGATGTAACATACGATTTGCCTACAATAAAAAACGCTTATAAATAAAATATTTAGTCATTGTCATTTAAATATCTTTATCAGTAGCAGTAAATTTAATTAAACATTTACTTTTAGTTTTAATTAAGTGACACGCTGGGACGAATGTTCTTTTGTCGTTATATACTATATACTTTAATATATTTCGTCATATACTGATATACCTACAGTCTATATAATATGTATGGAATAATATTAAACGTACGATTTCACAATATAATCGACATTTGCACAGCGACCAGTGATTCCATTGTATGATGTAGGTGTTTATAATATAAAAAATAGCTCTATCAAAGTAATTATTCTAATTATGATGTATACTAATGTGGCGCAAATGGGAAAAGTGAGACTTTTCACGCGTTGGTTGTGAGTTCGATTCGCTTTTGGGGGATGCAAAGATATATAGAGCAAATTTCAATAAAATTTTTCAGTAATATAGCTGACACATTAGAGCAAAAGGTTGGATACAATTTGTCTAAAGAGTTTTTATAATTTGTCTGTAATGTAAAATACCTTTGAACACACGAAGCCGCGTTTGTGCCGCTAGTTAAAAATATTTTTAAAAAATATCTTTAAAATATTTATGTTAAACATTCGTGTAGAATTTCAAATGTAATGCTGATTTATGTAAGAAATTCACCTCAGTTTAGCCAACAGGCAGTCTCGTCTTTGTGAGCTTGTCCTTTGTAGTTCTAGCCTTTGTGTTATCCCGGCTGAGTTTAACCGCTAGGTAGTAGGTACCCTAAGTAATAAATTACTTTGTATGATAATGGAAAATTTCACGACAATCTCACGTTTTACCTTATATAAGTATGGGGTAGGCCCATTTGACGCTGTAGAGCTGTACTAGACAGTACAAACAATGATTGTAAGTTCGATTCCTATCCATATTACCATAACAAGGAAATAGAAATAATCCATTTTTCCGCTTGGAAATCGAAGCTACGTCCCGAGAGCCTCCGGTATAGTCACTAATATATACTAATCATTTCATTACCAATCTCTAAGTATTGTATGTAATTATGATGATAGTTTCTGGTATAGGTGCGTCTTTTCCTCTTTTTAGAAAGTGTTTAGATTTAGAAAAAGAAAATAAATTTGTAAGTATAATGTCTTATAATTACTATATTTAGTAACAATGTGCGTGTAGCTTTCTATATGAATTCATGTTTAAAATCAGAACTACTTATTACTGTAGTAAAGTCAAATAATAATGTTAAAAAGAAAAAAATAATTTGACGGCCACCGCGACACAGGTGGGACGTGCCTGAATGAGTCGGAATGTTTATATTTGAAATTATTTTTACGTTTTACCTGCATCGTTCAGTTCAGTGAAAACATTTTGTATTTTCCGCCTACTATGATATAATATATTGGTGAAACGTAAACAACAGAGTTCTGTCACTAGGATCTATCTCTCAATCAATCCATCAATAGCAGTGAGCTCAGAGAGTTGCGTATTTAAGATATTTGTTAAATAACACGTACATTTTATGCTATTTTTATAAAGCTACCTCGAATTCCTATTTCCCAATATAAAAACAGAAACTATTCAAATATGTAAATTTCCAATATCGTAAACAACGTAAAAAAAACGGTAGCTCAGCAGATATAAACCACTACACATGAAACAACACAAACATATTACATGTTACTAAGAACAGCGGATGTGCGAGCAGTGGGCGCGTCGATCACGCCCGGCGCGCGTGGCGTGACGTCAGCCGCGTCAGACCAGCCAGACCAGCAGACCAGCGAGCCAAGACAACCAACCTACCATATATAACGAGTGGCTCATTGTGCAACGTATACTGTACTTTTCCATTCACTTTGCGTAAGATGCTCACTAAAGTCTTGAAAATTCATCTCAATGCGATCAGACTCTACCTAGAGTCATTATACTATTTGTTTGGATTTGGTTGGATGTTTGTTCCACTTTAACGCAAAAATTATTGAACGGATTTTGATAAAACTTTACAATAATATAGCTTAAACATTAGAATAACACATAGGTTGCAATCTATGTAAAATTATGTATAATTTGGCTAAAATATAATAATAACTTCAGGCGGGCGAAGCCGCCAGTTATCTACATATATGAATTTAAATAGAAAGCACGCTTTGTTTATCTGCTACAGGAACCAAAAGCGAGTGCAAATGTCGTAGCATTATCATAATGTAAATATATCAAGAACAGCGACCGAGTCTATATAAGACAACGGCGCGCGGCCTCAGTGCCCAGTGCGGATTGCACGGGCACACTTAAAACAACTGATAAAAAACTGACTTACAACTACTATTCCTTATATATTTATGAATATTATTTTTATCTTTGAAAACCTCCTTTAAAACTCCTCGTTATGATAATGATATCACCACGTTAAGCGATGTTATAATATGAATCATTAAGGCATATCTTCATTAATTGTAGTGAAAAGACAATCTTCTAACTTTCTATTAGTAATGTGTATAGTAATGGCATCAACCTCATGATTCATTCAACAGAAGTGTCCTTAAAAGTGCACTTATAAATAAGAAAACTTAGATAAAGATGTAAATAAATAGTAAATTGCATAATTTCAATGCTATCTAAAGAAATTCCCAGCCTTGAAATAAATAATCGGACTAGACATCTACAAGACATTCCTGATTTTGATAAAAAAAGGTATTTCTTATATAGGTCATGGATCCCTAGCACTATTAGTCACTTCCTAATGAGATAGACGAAATAGAAAAAAAAACAAATAATATTTACTTCCCTTACTTCCTCCTCTTTTTTCTTGAGACCTTTGGCTTCTCCAGAGGTCTCGAGAACTCGAGAACTTAATTGAATAACTAATTTAAGATTATGTATCAGCATAAACCAGTTTTAAAGGAGCAATGCAAAAGTCACTGACATTCCGCTAGTAGCATTGTAAAGTAGTTATTTTATAATAATATTGTCTTGATGTCATATTATATGCTTTTAAATGTAGATATGTAGTCTCTTTATTTAGAATGTGATAAGAATCTTTTTTTCATTGCCATACTAGGTGATAACGAAATTCATATAAACAAATGGTTTTATGACTTTTTGCAACCAGTAGTATATTTTTAATACACCGACATACATCGACTCTACAAAAATCTTATTAAGGATATAAAAAAGACAGTTTTTTAATTAAAAACGTTACATTGGATATTTATTATAACACAAATTATACTAAATGATGGCCATGGCCAGATGAACATGGCCAGTCATTAGTTAGTATGTGCGATACGTTGTGGGTTCGATTCCCTCCGGAAGAAATTAAATATTTAATATTTTCACTCGACACGCAGTGCCTCCAGAATTTAGCGGAAAGTGGGAAGCAGAGAACACTAGGATCTCTCTTCCTACCCATGCGTGATACAGCGTGAAGGTGAAAAAAAAACAGAGGAAAATACAATTTCATATACAGAAAGAAATTCCTAAGCTGAATATTAAAACTGCTAAAGTACTCGTAGAAACTTATAGAGTTTCTTATAATTATACACATTTCAATGTAAACATGTACAGTGAAAGGAATGATTACATTGTTATATTAATAAGTGCGTGGCATCAAGAAATGAGTTTAAAATAAAAAGATAACCACTAAGAAACCGTTGCGCCGCGTGACCATCACGTGATAGTGGAATGTCTTATAAGAGACTGGCAATAGTACTTGATATTACTAAACTATGCTTTAAGAGAGAGGAGAGATTTTAATGGATGATGATAGATTTCGTCGGAGAGTGGGGAACGAAGTGTTTTAATATTAGGTTTCCGCCTACCCTGCTATTTGGGGGATGTAACGTGTAGCTAGAGATTTTAGTAGAAAATGTCATGTCAAATCGATAATGGTCTTAACTAAATTGTATTATCTATATATATAAAATCGAAAGGTCACTCACTCATCACAAAATCTCAGAAACTACAAGTGCTAGGAATCTCAAATTTTGCATAGGAGTTACTTATAGGACGTAGGTGCTCGCTAAGACGGGAATTTGCAATATTCGACCTCTAAGGGGTTGTTTTTAGGGTTGAAAGTTTGTATGAAACTTCGTTACTACAAATGCTAGGAGTCTCAAATTTGCATGGACGTCACTTATAAGACATAGGTACACATGGAAACAGGAATTAATAATAACGTAATTCACGCGGGCGAAGCCGCGGGCGGGCCGCTAGTTTATACATAAAATTCTAATGATTAAATTAGGTTAAATAACTATTTTATTTATGTTCTTATCACTGTGCATCTCCTGTAGATCCTCGAGTTGAATAAGCTTCTTCTGTCCTCTATTCTTCGTCCACTGAAATATTACATATTCGATGTCATTGTAAATAAATACAAACTTCTTTTTATAAGGACTTGAGCGGTAACTCTTGCGAAATAGAAACAGCTGGCAACGATGAATAGAGCATTCACACTTTCTAAAATGGACTCTAAACGCTAAAGATAGAGTCTATTTCAGAATGAAATTCGATGGATGCATATTTTTGCCGTTAACTTGAATCTATTAATATAATTATGTGAATGAAAAACAAACAATATTACTCGTACTGACTATAATTTAAAACTTCAAATTTGACTTAATTACAAAATTAGGATTTTTTTTTATAAAAAAATGAAGTTCTAAGAAGAATTGTAACTCTATCCCACTATATATGTAATTAAAAATAAAACGGAGAAATTTTACGTTAACTGCTAAAAATGTAGAGACATATAACAATAACTACGTATTATAAACCGCAAGAAAGTAATCTTCAATTTTACAATGCAACCTGTAATACATGTGGGATTCACTTTGCATCAAAGGGAATTGAACCTTGATACTTTAAAATAAAGTCGGATTGCCTTGTATTTGTACGTTAGTGTAACGATAGGTGTGTTATATTTGTGTGTCAATGCTGCACGGGCGCGGCAGTGACGTCAGGCGCACGCGGCGGCCGCGTGGAACACACCCACTGTGTGGTCGCGCCAGTAGAAACTTACGATTGTAGAGCCAGTATAGCAGTTGTAGTATTTTTATTTAAATTTTTAGTTTAATTCTTAAGTATCTTTCAGATATGGAGAGAAATAGAATTTAAAGAGACACGTTGTCGTTATGAGAAGTTTCGTAAATTAAATGGAAAGTAAGGAAGAGAGTGTTAATTGAACGCTAGGTTCTTTCTGATAACCCTCCTATCACGCATGTGATTCAGCATGTAGATAGATATAAAAAGAAAGGAGTTTTGTATATATAATTTCTGCTCTGCGTATTATAAATGACGTGAAGGAGTTCTATGAGCGCTTCTCTTCATTTTCTTATAAAGCCAGATGCAGATGTGTCAGCCACTCGTTACGAAGCACGTTATAGCTCAAAAATTGTGAACTATTTAACATTCATACATATTTTTAAGTATTATCGAAAAAAACATAGACATATTTTATCTAATGAGACTGAAAAAAATTAAATAAAAAGAGCCAAAAACAAAAAAGATAAACAAACATAAGATTTTTCTTTTTTCTACTAAAAAATAGAAATACCATAAAATATCCATCAAATATCCTAAAGCAATACGACTTCATAACAGAATAACTTCCAGCATTCCCAGCAGAACAAGTTACGCACGTATATATATATGTATGTATGTATGATTCACATTTTTGTTTCACGCGCGCCGCGTATGACTTTCAAGGATAGGATTGAACTTTGACAAGGTGAGACAATTTACTTGTAAGTTGTAACCGTACAATGGAAGGAATGAATTTTAAATACGTTTCATACGATGACTAATATAATGAATAAGGCACCACCCTCAACTTTGTTAGCGAGGAGTTTTAGACGTTAATTAATTTTGACAAATCCTGTCTAAGAGCCTTCCTAATCAGCAGCTATTTGATCGCATACAACGTAGAGCCGTTCGAATCATTAAGGACCCAATGTGCTGTGAAAGGCTTGACACTTTGGGTCTGCGTAGAGACGTCTCCTCGCTGTGCGTTCTCTATCGCATTTTTCATGGTGAGTGTTCTGAGGAACTGTTCGACCTGTTACCTGCCGCCAAATTTTCCAACCGCACAGCACGTCACAAACTTAAATACCATCCACACCACCTGGATACGTGGCACTCCACCACTGTGCGGTTTCGTAGAAATTTCCTTCCACGCGCCACCGAACTGTGGAATGGCCTACCCGCGGCAGTGTTTCCAGGTCGGTACGATATGGGTACCTTCAAGAAGCGCGTCTATCTCCACCTCAAAGGCCGGCAACGCACCTGTAGCTCCTCCGGTGCTGCACGGGGTCGTGGGCGGCGGTGATCATCATCAGGTGACCCGAACGCTCGTTTGTCCTTTTTCCCCACTTTCTGCCGAATTCTGGAGGCATTGAGTGATAAGTGGTGGAACTTTAAGTTTTAACTCCAGTAGTTTGGGCTGTAAGTTGTCTGTCAGTTACTGGAGAACTAAGTGTCTTAACAGTATGTTCTCTCTGTCTACCCTGCTTTTACAACACACAGCGTAAAACTGAAAAAAATTACACAAATTTTTAACATTACATTAATTTTGTCAAATTATACAAAATTATCTTTTTCAAATTAGACGATAACTGACAAAAACATAAGTAAATATATAGTTTTTAACATATCTCAGAGACCGAACCGAAGAAAGAACAACTACTGGACTATCAGTACTTATATAAATCACCTATTTCCTACTATTTTGTAGCTCGTAGCGCTTCGTATCTGTTCCTTAGTTCTAAGAACATTCATCATTTTCTACGTTTAAGATCATTATATTTAAAAGACCTATCAATGACGTCATATGCTTCGTTCAGTTTTCCTCAAACACTGTATCTGGATGCTATAAATTTAATAATTCAAAGTAAATTGCTAACCTCGATACTAAGTGACGATAAAACAAGAATTTTATGTACGTGCATAGAGTTAGAGGTTAATAGGTATCTCATATTTTTCTTATGTTCTATTTAATTTGCTATAAATATTAATTTAGTACTGTTTAAATACTTACTTATAGATATGTTTTAAGAAATTATTTGTGATTTATTATGAAGTAGTAATTTTTAAAACAATCTGTTGGTTAATTTTAGCTAGAATTTTAGACATTACGTATTAAGTTGCGGAACTAAACGCTACATTTCGCTTATCAGGACAATGGCCAGAAAAAAATATTTAGTTTATGTTGTAAAACATAATTTTGATAACAATAATAAAAATTTTAAAGTAATGAAGCCATTGTGATGTAGTAGAACAGCTGACTACGCGTCTGACATAATGGTTGTGAGTTCCAAGACCGTATTTGAATATATTATAATCAATTAACTTATTACAATTAATAAATTAATTAATTGCATATTCAAATTATTCTCATTGCTCCACTATGGAAGTAAAGGGCGACGTTGGGTATCAACATTTAACTTTTAATATCACGATTTTGTCACGTTACGAGAATTGAGAAAAATACATTTAGATATAAACCCGCAACCACTGGATCATTGAAGTACCTCCTTATTGTGCCATGGGGGCGTCGCGTTGGTTACAATATATTTTATATTAAGGTCAGTTCAATTAAGAGAATGCAGTTAAGAAGGCTGAACTATGTATTTTGCTACGCTATATGTGTTTACAATTGAAATTATTTAAAACTAGCTTTTGTCTATGCCTTTGTCCGCGTAGCCGTATGAAACTAATTATTAATTAACACAGAAGTAGATTTATCCAAGGTTATTAGTCCTATTCCTATTTCACAGTCCAATCGTAACTACGTAATAGCTGGCTTCTTTAAATTCACTGGACGTCCTTTGAACATATAATCTTCTATATATATAAAATCGAAAGGTCACTCATTCATCACGAAATCTCAGAAACTACAAGTGCTAGGAATCTGAAATTTTGCATAGGAGTTACTTATAGGAGGTAGGTGCTCGCTAAGACGGGAATTTGTAATATTCGACTTCTAAGGGGTTGTTTTTGGGGTTGAAAGTTTGTATGAAACTTCGTTAATAATGACATTTGTCTTTGTCATTCGTTACTAAATGCTAGGAGTCTCAAATTTTGCATAGACGTCACTAGGACGTAGCCATGGAGACAGAAATTAATAATAACATAGTTCACGCGGGTGAAACCGCGAGCGGGCCGCTAGTTAAAGATATAATTATCATAACAAATCGAATATGTAGACAGTGACGAATTAATTATATTAACACTTCTCTGTAATATGGTTAATTAGGCTTAGTTAATTGTTTTTTTTTCAGCTTCATGCTGTATCCCACATGTAGCAGGGTAGCCAGAGGGAGTATAGTGTAAAGACACTCCGCTCCTAATTTTCCACTGAATTCTGGAGGCATTGCGTATTGACTGGCGTAAAAATTTAAATATTTCATTTTTTCGAATGGGAATCGAACTCACAACCTGTCGCGCTTATAGTCACTTGTGTCCCTCGCCACGACTGTACTGCGCCAAGACAGATTGACGGACAAAAATGTAAAAACTATTTTGTTTGTCTTGATCTTGTCGTATAAATAACTATATGCACTTGGAAAAACACGGGTATTTTGAAATTACTGACGGACATTTCAAATTTATTTATATACTAGTGGACCCGAACGCGGCTACGCCCGTTTGAACTATACGAATATTTATTAAATATATTTATGAAATGATTTTCAGTTTTCAATAGAGAGATGCGTTAAGCAAGCTCATTTTGGGTGACGTTTTCTAACAACAAACTTTGCAAATCGTTGCTTAGCAACGACGGTTGTTATTAACATGGCAGAATAAATTGCATGCCAAATTAATAAATATTTTAATATATTGGTATATATCGAAAATATTACAAATATGAGAAAAAAAAGTATCCTATGTTCATCGCGAGACCCTCAAGTATCTCTATATGAGTATTTTAATACAATTAAATTAGCGGTTTGGGCCTGATTGCGTAAAATACAGACAGACAGACAGAGTTACTTTCGAATTTATAATATAGGCTAAGCTAGGCTAGGCTAGGCTATTTTTAACTAAAACTATCATAAATTCCCATTCATCAAGCAGAGATGGAAGGAAGTTTTAATAATATTTTGTTAAAATAAAACAATTGCAAAGTAGTTTTTAATATATGCGTTTCCTAACTCACTGATAACTCTTATCAGAATGCGTCACTGTGAACAAATGAGTAAAGGCTGCACACAATTTGCAAACAATATTACTTTAAGTTTTGATTACAAAAACAGTAAATAAAGGCCTTTATAGCGCAGTAGTTCTACGTGTGACAATAACCGCGTTGATTGCGAGTTCGATTTTCGGAGCAATTAATTATTTTCGTGTTCCTTTGCAAGAAATCGAGAAGTCTAGCCTAGAATTTGGGCGGTAAGTGGAGAAAAGACTGCCTTAACACAAGTTTCTTACTGCTTACCTTACATTACTATGCGGGATAAATAGTAAATGAGATATATGATCAGAAAATAAAATTTGGTCAAATCATATGGAATTAATAACGTCTTCTAAATTCAGTATATGTAGAGCCATTGACAAGATATAGTTTCTAAATAATAATATAAAACAGTAAAAGTAAGTTGTATAATATGTTATATGAAAAACATTTAAAAAAGTATTATAGCTTAAATCAATCTATATTTAAGGTAGCTCCTTTAATTTAAACATTTTTAAAATGTTGTTCTCTTTAGTGTCGTCGTGGTACATTGGCACAGGTGTGCTGCTGTAGACGCGGCGGTTATGGGTTCGATCCTCACTCGGAGGAATGATATATTAAATATTTTCATTCCTTTTCAACGAGGCAAAGCGTGGAGTTAAGTTCGGACGACGCGGTCGAGATAGATATAGATAACTATTAATTATATTTATCGTCTATTTAATATGTCATTTTTTATTAGAATATAGTAATTTATTTATTTATAAATATAAAAATAACGTATATTATATACAATAGAATTCATATATTATATAGTAAATATTCGTATTTAGTTTGTTTAACGACTGAATCATAGTTGTAATAGAATGTTCCATTCAATTCCACTCTAGGACTATGTTTATGCACATCATATAACAAAGGCTATAAATCACAATAAAATACCAACCTATTGATTATGAGAAATGAAAATTGTAATATTTTATTGTTTCAACATAAAATGTAATTCTTATTCTTATGTAAAGAATATTTTTTTAAAATAATTAAATCAGCAGATGGAACCTAGTGTTAGGACACTTCACGTTCCCCATTTTCCGCCGAATTGAGGCATTGAAAAGAGGCTCCAGAATTTGGTGGAAAATAGGCTCTGGGTCTCTTTGCCCTCCCTGCTATATGGATGTAGGGATAGGGGATACAGTACAAAAATATAATATAATATCGTTAAGACACTCCTCCCCCCACAATCCGCCCAATTTTTGCCACTGAGCATATTGTTTGGCGGATCTCAACGCCGCGCTACGAAAACAGAAATAGAAGCATATTAAAGGCATTATCAGTATAATATAGTATCAAAGATTCATACCACCAGATACCAAGCCATATGGCGAGCACAAACGTAAAATAAAAACATAACAAACAAACCACTCGCGCGCACGTTCAGGATGCGTGCTCGTGACGTCACGAGGTATTCTCGCCTTTGTGCAGGGTGGATTTTCCTTTTAGTAACTTCTATAGACTTTATGATTAAATTGTTTAATTAAATATATTGTTTCTATAAGTTTTATTTGTTTTTTAAAGTCTTGTTTATAGATGTGTTTAGGTTCATTTGTTTCCCACTTATGTAGTAGAGTGGGTCCTTCTGTTGGGAAATTGGATGTTGGGTGATTTGTCTTAATAATCATGCCCCTTATGAAGTGTTGAGTTGATTGTTTGGAAGTTTCTAAGTAACAAGTACTCGTACATTTGTTATTAATATGTTATAGTACGTCAATATAATAGATACATGTATTTATATTAAATAATATATTATTATTTCCCATATTAGAATTTAATTTTGTTCTAGAAATACATTTTATATTTCTATGAATTAGTCATATGCACAAGAACTAAAGCTTTGAGCATTAAATGCAATGTAGATTATATTATTATATTACTTGACTCTATAGTGGCGCAGTGGGTCACACAGTATACCGCATTTAGCAAGGATAGACATCAGGAACTTAGTTTTAAACACCTCCGTTCCCATTAAGACACGACCGTTCCCCCACATTTCTATACTTGAATTTATGTATAAGAATAAGAATATACCGTTCTTATTTAGCCTCCATTTTAATAATATCCCAACTACAGCAAGATAAGCAGAGAGATTACAAACTGGAGGGTATTTACAAACTGCTCTTAACTCTGAGATCGACTTTAGATATTTCTTTCGATCGATTTCATAGTTGAGAGTGATTTATAAATACGGCTTTGTTTTCCACTATTCCCAAAACTATCTGTATATATATATATATATGTTGAATGGAAAAAATTAACGCCGCGGTTAGTCTAACAGTCTACTCTGCCGTGAGGGAAAAAGCGTGAAACTGCTTTTTATTAAAATATTTTTATTCATTTTATTTATTTACATATATTAATAATCCGAAGCACAGGAAGTGAGTGTAGTTGTTTACTACTTAGTTATATAAAATTATATAGTTATTGCGTAATACATTAGTAGGTATGTAAATGGTAAATGTAATGAATTGTTATGCAAGTTATGTTTCTACTATTATCTATTACTAAGAAAATGAACGGTTTTTAGTTAGTTGTTATATTAAAAGTAATTTGTGGGAGTATCGTTAATTATTTTCTGGAAAGGTCTGAGTGAACCTAGTGTTAAATCACTACGTCCCCTAGTTATAAACACAGTTTGATTTGTACCACCGTGCTTACGTAGGAGGAAGAGAAGAAGAAGAAGAATAGTACCTGATACTTGCGACCCAATTTCTTAATGAGCCTAGAGGGCCCAGAATATATTTTTACTACCCACCCTGCAAACAATCCTGCAAAATATTTATAAAGGTCAAAAGTCCTGGTAATTTTTAAAAGGCTAATGCTTACGTAATATGAGGCCTTTGACCAGCTATTTTTAGTTTTAATTATGACTCGGGACCAATTTAGATCTCCCACGCTCAATTCAACAAACAGACAGTATCTACATCGTTACTATTAAAAAATATAGCAATTAAATGAAATATTTTCGTTAAATTTTAACTAATACTATAAATAAATCTAAAAATTATATTTTTATACGAAATTCCAGCTGTTAATTTTTGAGACATTGTGTTTGAATGAATCTCTTTGTTCGTATGATGAAGAAGGAATTGAATCCACGGGTCCTTAGTAATAATTGGTTGAAGAATAAATAGGTCCTGTTCTAGACGTCATTCAGTCCATTGCGAATTAATGAATGGGACTACCGTATCTTAAGACTTAAGGAAAAACAAACATGCTGCCTAATAATTTTGATAATACTTCTATGAATTTTCCTGCTCGATTTCCTCGTTTTCTTCCTACTTCCGTTAGCCATATAAATATTAAACTAAATATTTTTTGGCGTTTCGACCTCTTCTGTTAGTGATACATCTCTTATTAATATAAAAGTCCGGTTTTAGATTTGCGTTGTATTCCGCATAAAGAAAGGAAAGAAGGGGGGAGCGGTACAGTATCAGATTTTAAACGCGACTGTAATGGGTTCGATTTCCACTCCGACGAATAAATTATTTTAATTTCCACGCTCTGGCTAGACTACAAGGCCCGACGCGGTGTTCTGTTCCGCCATGTAATGTATTGAAAATTGGGAAACATAGTATATAAATACGATCAGGTTCCCTTTGTCTTTTCAATTATATAAGGGATACAGGGTGAAAAAAAAAAGAATTTTAAATTCAAAAAACCCTATAAGATTACTCAGTATCTATTCATCTGGGGAAGCCCTCTTGTAAACAGCGGCGTAAAAATACGCGTCCGTGGGCGTGGCGCGGACTTTGTACCGTTATTTATGAAACTATCTTCACTATTGGAATATTTTCGTGTTATGATGAGTTTTTTGTTCCTATTTCTAAGATAGAATATGATTTTATAATATTTTTTTACTTATTTATTATTAAAATTTAATCTAGAGAGTTATTTAAAAAATATTAGCTTCACGCTGTATCCCGCACACAGCAGGGTAGGCAGAGGGAACCTAGTGTTAAGACACTCTGTTCCTCGTTTTCCGCCGACTTTTGGAGACAGTGCGTGTGGAGGGACGTAACTCAACGCCGCGAACTCAAGCAAGTCGAACTCATAAACTGCAATTTTTTATTTAATATTTATACACCTAATTATAAACTTATTTTAAGCACGGGTTTTTATAACGTGACGATTTCAACAGACATCTCTAACTAATACGAGTCAATTCCGTTAAAACACGTCATTCCGTTTGGCAAGAAGTTGTTTTGCTCACGTTTCACATTATACAGGTGCTAATACTAAAATGATCGTGGCATATTTCAAATTTCTTATTTTCCTTAAATCACTTCCAGGGCGTTAACCGTACAACTGTTAACGGGATAGTTATGGCTTCGATTCCCACTCGGAGGAATGACCTAGTGTCCCTCTATGTACGTAATAAAGCATAACGCTAAATTTTTTTTATTTATATTTAAACTTATTTGTAATTATGTATTTTTTACATTTTTAATGTGATTACCATTACTACTTTTGGGAAAGAAAAATACTTATTAAAGAATGTATAAAATTTGAACGTAACGCTACCAAGACGACTACGACTTACCTTTTGAATAAAAGCTTATTTTTTAAAAGATGTTTTGAATTAATATTTTTTATGCAAATAAATCAATAAAATTATAGCAGTTTGTTACTTTTGTCCTCCTTTAGTACTTATATTTATTTAAATATGTATGTTTTTGACTAGTGATAAATTACATTAACAAAAACAACGCAGTATTTCTAAGCAAAACAGTTTTTTGCTCTACGAAATGACGCGCCTGTACCAACGCCCGTGTAGCGCGACCGTTGGAGCCGCCATTAATTACACAAATACAACTAAAAATTAATTAATCATTTAATAATCTCGAGATCTTTACATTATATTGTAAATAATTATATTTTTAGAACAACTATTTGGAAGTTAATTAAATATATTATTATGAATGTACGAATATTTTATAATAATTAATTACGCAGTTATATAAACAAACATAATATTTCAGTTGAATGATATTATTAAAATATTTGTTACGTGTACTTGTTACGTTGAATTACGTGATGATGTCACACTACTTGTGATGGAACGTAAGGGATGTGGGTTCGAATTCATTCCAAGGGAACTTCTTGAGATTTTGTATTTACATACGTTTGTAAAATCTGTTTGTGTCATTTAACTTGTTGAGTCTTACATGGGAAGGGAATATTCAGTTTTTTATTTTAAAAATACTGATTGATTTAGACTGATAACCTGTGTTTTTTTTAATCTGGTTAAAAAGTTTTAAAAAATGCTCAGATACAAAAAAAACAAAAATCTAGCGGGAGCTCGAAATAGCATTTTAATGTTTTTGTCACGCTTCTAAATTTTAATGGATGAACAGCGCAATGTTTTTTAGGAAATCAACAGACGCCATGACCTCGTTACGCTGGTTCCGCGGTTACAAGTCCAATTTTCAAAGGAAAAATAAGTATATTATACCTTGTGTATCGTGTACTTGAATTAAGTTTGTTTATTTCAGCTACCTACGGGAATAAATCAACACACAATGCCTCGAAAATTCAACGGAAAGTGTGAAACTGAGTGTAGCTTCTAGTTAGAGAGTGTCTTAACACTAGCTTCTAGAACTAGGCAAAGAGAAGGAAAAATGATTATAGTTTTAAAATTATGTATAATCCATTATCTCGATTACACATTAAATACTTACATTTACAAACAGGTCGCCGCAGTCACGGTCAGGTGCCGTATTGTATTTTTGTCTACAAAAGGCGTGACTATTACTCGTATATGTACTTACCTACTATTCCACTCGATATATTAGTTTGTACTTGAGACATTTTAGAAACAACAATTCGCGCTGTATTCCGCACATGGCAGGGAACCTAATGTTAGGGAACACTCCCCTCCCTTTCCGCCTTCGCGAAAACAATATGAGCGGCAAGAGGCACAGCACAGCTTCTGACTGAAAAAGCTATGTTTGTTGGTTCGATTTCCACTCGGGGGAATTAATTATTTTCATTTTCTACTTTTGATGACATGGGAAATTGAAGCATTGAGTTCCTCCACTGAACACGCGATGTTTCGAAAACTGGCCTTATATCATAGTGGTTAACACTAGGTTCCCTCTGCCTACCCTGCTTTATACAGGATATGGCGTGAAACTAAAATTAAAATAATATAATATTTTAATAAATGTCTGACAAAAGCTAGATATAAGTGGTTCAAGCTCTACATCGTGATCGATCGTGTTGGCACAGTGGTTAGCATATTTACTGGCAGTTCGTAAACGTCATTGTAGATATTAGTATTAGATAAATTAGTCTTATACAAATATATTGATTTATAACATAAACTCAGCAGTATTTTTCCTTATAAATAAATAGAAATTTATTTTCTAGGGTTCCGTATTTTTATAGGAGGAATAAAATTATTTTCATAGTTTGTGTGTCCAGAAACCAATACAAACTTAGTAACTCTGTTATGACTCAGTTGTTACTTATTTACGTTGTCCATTGAACACAAAGGTTATAGATTTAAATTTGTATGGTAGAAAAGTTATATTAAGGCTATAGGGATTCAAAATGATTTAGGGTAATGAATTATACTCATTCCTTCCTAGCCTCTAGCAAAGGAAATCGACAAATTCGTATATTGAGTGCCGCCACCCAACAAGCAATTTCTCTAATTCAAGCGGGATAGAGAACGAAATGTCCAGAACTTTGTTCTCTAGGTCGCCTATTTAGTGTTGCGGGTTAACGCGTGAAGCTACATTAAAGTGTTTCAACATGAAAAAACGTGAAAGAATGAAATGTGACTAACATGTCTATTAAGCCAGGATATTGCTGTAAATGCAGAATGACGAAACAAATCCTTATCAGTGAGTAATTAGACATATTATTGTTTTAAAGCATTATCGATAATTTTGTTGTAAGTGCTACTTTTTTAATAGATAAAGATATACAAGAAGTCACTATGGTAGGATTTTTCAAATAATATTTGATTTCTATAAGTATATTACTGATAAGATTATCTTATGAGAGGCTGTCGTGGCGCAGGGGCACAAGTGTAACGCGACGGTTGTAGGTTCGATTACCACTGGAGGAAATGAATGATTATTTATTAATATTTTTATTTCCTTGCTTTGACAAAAACCCCGCGTTGGGTTCCGCCACTCAACACGCAATGCTCCTTTCCCATATAGAGACAATAACGTTGCGGAACCCTACAGCGCACATCACCTTATTAGACAAGAGAAACCTATATTATTAGGCGTATTTAGACTAGGTGAATTATGGGAAGCAATTAGCAATTTTAAAGTATTTTACAATAGTTGAATAAGCAAATAATAATTTTGAACCTAGGAAATGTGGACAGCGTGAAGCTATGATATACAATACACAAATTTTAGTTGTTTAATTCAAATATAATGACACTTTTGTATAAAAACACATAAATATACTGTGTGTCATACATTGTCGAAAATCGTTTAGCAGCAATTGAACAAATATTTTTCAGCTTCAGATTGTTTGCCTATATTTGGTCATGACATAGTGTTGTTGAATATTTTGTATCCGAATATTAAAAGGTGATACGTGCCTACCTTGATTAAATAATCGACTAATATAATAATATTAATCGATTATTAACAATTATTTCGTTAATATATAATTCGATTATATTAGTATATCAATAAAAATCGCCAGACGTCCCGATTTTTAGTAAAAAATTAAATATTTCAAATGGGACATGCATACGTAGTGTTGCTTTTCGTGGACTCCTTGGTACCTCCATGTAACCTACCCCATGTGAGATTTTTTATGATTAGTTTATTTTTCATATTACTAAGTAATGTATAACAACTAACTGCCTCACAGGGTAAACCAAACCGTTATTGTTTAAATATAGTGACACTTTTTCATTAAAAACATTGTTTATATATTGAAAACTTAAGTTTTAAACTCAAATAAGTGGCAAAAAAAGTAACTTTTTATTTACTTTTTCTTTGTTATTATATTTTTTTCCTGTTTTGAACAAATAATTCCACTTTTTTATTTAAAACGTTTAACTTTTTTTAAATATCTACTCACTGATGTTATGAGTAATTTTTCAATGAATCTAATACCTATAGCCATAGCTTTGTATAAGGCATGTTACAATTGAATCACTATGTACTACCTAGTACTATACCTTATTTGGCTTGGCCACATACATATGAAATATCTTTCACTCTCACTCACTCACTCAAATTCTATCAATATGTTATGTATCCATAATTACAATTTTTAACAAAAAAAACCGACTTCCACCGGATCCCATAATCAGAACCTAACCAAACTCTCACCAAACTATCCTTGATATGTATCCTTTCCAATAAAAAAGAATAATCGAATTCTATTGGCGTGATATTGAGTTCTTACCTCCTCCTCCTTACGGGACTCGGTTAAAAAGAGTACCAAAACTATTACAATACAGAAGACACAAATATGGAATTACACATACAAAAAAATATATATATTACAAAACAATAATTAAAAATCTTTTTTTTCACATTCCAAGAGGTAAATGTGTTTAGAAAGATGCAATCTTATTAAATTCACCGTTATCATGCGTTGGCTTATCGTATAATTTTCATTTTGACGTCACATCACGCCTCCCAGACATGGCGTGCGCGTGCGCAGGTCGTGGCTACCAATGTAGCGAAATTATTAGTTTTAGTTTAGCACGCCGATATTGAATATGCCAAAACAGTATTGCTGTATGAACGTAATGATCGAATACTATTCCTATTATATATGAAAATATTCTTGTGAAAATTTATATTATGTATTAACTAAATAGTTATGTCGTTTTTTTACAGCTAAACAGTTTTCTAACATAGCAGAGTAAGCAGAATGAATCCGCCAGAACTCGAACTCTATACCAGGACGAAGTTATGTAAATGTATATTTTTTTCGCTTCACGTTGTATCTCACACATAGTATAGGCAGGGGGGACCGGTAAACCTAGTGTTAAGATACTCTATTCCTCATTAAGACTCTTTTTTCCCGCCTTTAACTTTCCGCCGAATTCTCTTTTTTTATTGAGTTAATCAGATGAGCTCCCCCTGCACCACGAAGGACTGATGTAAGAATAACATTAAGGTAACTATAATACTTAACTAATAATTACTTAAATTATTTTTTGTTTCTCAGTAGGTAAGTGACCGACTAAACCTGTTATGGCTTCAAATATCACTTATGAGAATATTTGTATGTATTTTTACCTGGTTTTTGTGCGTCTTAATTGGTGGAAATTGTTTTGTGGCATGTTACTAAATTCTTACAGACAGCAAAACATAACGATGAAGGTGAAATTGTGACATATTTGAATGCACGCTAGAGACCGGGTGTGTCGTATAAATGTTAAAGAATGTTTATATTTAATAACTTATTTTTCTTGACTCTGGTAAATATTATCAATTGATGTGGATGTAACGATTTTTTTTAACTTCACGCTTGTTGTATCCAGCATAAAGCAGGGTTTGCCGAGGGAACCTAGTTAAACACTCCTTTCCCCACTTCCCGCTGAACTCTCGAGACATTACGTGTTAAGAGGTGATACTAAATGCCGCGCATTGCTTTGTTTACCAGATCGAGAAAATAAAAATATTGAATAAATCGTTCCCTCAACGAGAATCAAATTCACATTGCATTTCGCTTGTGCCATTGCGCCACGACGGGCTCTGAACTCTTGTTACTAGGTTAAATATGTTATACATATTTTCATCAGCCTATCGCCGTCCACTACTGATCGTAGGCCTCCCTGATCAAGCGTCAACCATCCCGGTCTTGGGCTTCTCGCATCCATCCGGTGACAGCCACCTTCTTTGAATCGTCTGTCCATCGTGCTGCAGGGCGTCCTACACTACGCTTGCCTAAGCGCGGTCTCCACTCTAGCACGTATCGGCCCCATCGACCGTCGGTGCGTCTGGAGACATGGCCGGCCCAGTTCCACTTGAGCGTGCTGATCCTTTGTGCAATGTCAGTGACTTTGGTTCTCTGGCGAATCGCTTCTTTGCGGATTCTATCTGCCAGAGAAACTCTGTGCATTGCGCGTTATACAATATATTGTGTGTGAAAATAAAAAAAATACACATTTTTTATTAATTAGTTAAAAGAAGAACCCGAAACTTTTGTTACATGACAAAAATATCGGAATCTGGACAAACACACATAATCACAAATACCTATAAATTATTACGTATTACGTAAAACAAATATATCACGAACGTTCACGAAAACAAGTCCAGTAAGGCTCACAGGCTCTGTACTTGTTTACATTTTTCATTTTCACATTAGTAACTTTTGCGCCGATATCTAGTTCTTATTAACATAAAATTGAAAATTTAAATTAATCCAAAGCACGAATTGTAATTATTTACACTTTATTTAGTAAAATTTACTTAATTCTAGATTTTTCTCGTTATATTTGATTTAAATATATTTATATACACGCTTGGGGCCGTCGTGACGCAACAATGCAATGCTTCCAGAATTCGGCAGAAAATTAAAAACGGAAGTGGCTTGATGAGAATGGAGTGTCTTAACACTTGGTTCCCAGGGTATCTCAACCTACCCAGCTACGCGCGGGAATGTCGAAAAAATGTTGCGCTTTCTAATTTAATTTGTGGCGTAACGTCAAGTGTTCAGATGTTTCATTTAACCAACTAGGAAAGGAAAATATCTTTAAAAAAATTCGAATGAAAATCAAATCTTTTCTTATAGTCGAACATTTTAAATGCCTCAATAAAGGTAGATTTTTACATACAGCTTCATTCCATACACCTTCAACGAGAAATCAAATGATGCGTTTTTTTCAAACATGAGCTGCTAGCCCAATTGACACTGGGTGGGTGGTGGTGGTGTGTCCTTCAGAACGTACAAGCACTACGTGGCTGCTTGAGAGGATGGTGGTAAGGCAACCCCTGCGACTACAACTTGAATTTCGGCTTGCGGCTGTCTATCGGGCTGGGGAAAAATTATGTGACATGTTGTGTAATTGTATGTAATCATACAAAACCTAGATAGTCCTTGATATTCTATCCAAGTTGTTGACCATGACGACCAAGATCTAATCAGGGAAACCAAATAAATCTGAATGTCCGAAGCTTAAAGGGGTTGTGGAATGTCAATTAGCATTTATTTTCATTTCAAATTATAAACGTTTTCAATTCTTTATATTACAATTCACATTTGTTAAAGTTGAAAAAAATTTTAAAATTTAATTTCTTCTTAATTTAGTATCGCCGAGCGGGAATCCGCTGGATTCAAAGTGCGCAGGGTCGGACGGAGTGGGGAGGCCTATGTCCAGCAGTGGACGTTGAAAGGCTGATGGATAGATGGATGGAATTGATAGTCGTCGACAGAAATAAACATAAGTCGTTAAAATAAACATAAAAATCTATAACGATTTCCAATAAACGTTACATGTAATTTTATAAAGGGTTTATATGATAAAAATATGGATTACACTATATTAGCTTTTAAGTGAATCATTCTTAATATTTTATGTTATATCCCCATTGGCAGGAATTTTTTTCAGGGAATGAAACAGAACTTTAACCCACGTCCTCTAAAACGCTTCTAACGAGTCTCAACAACTAAGCTTCAGGTATATTTGTAACGTTTTTTTCCAATGACGTTAGAAATATTCTTTTGGCATGTTCTTACTGCAACATGACGACTCATAGCAGGAATATTACAATCACACTTTCAACAAGTGATCTTGTTCACGTGACGAGTGATGCTCGGAAGTGGCGGAGGTGGTCACTCGGTCAGGTTTGAATGTTCATTCATGCACCGTGACAGCGTGATAGCGTGACGACTGCGGGTATGACGTCGGAGAGATGCGCCTGGTTTGCATTTGGCGCTACATGTTAGCATGCTCTTGTTCTTATATGGGCATGACAGAAAAATATTTAATTGGTTATTTCTTTTGTTTTTTTTTAAATTTACATTTTGCAATATTTCTATAGAATTTTATTATTAATAGATTTACAAATGCGCAATAATTATCAATTAGTGAAGTCTTTCCGGATTAGTCGAAATGTTTGCCAAAAATGCATGGTGAAACTTAATTACACCGGTTTTAGCTCTGGCGGCCGATTTTGCGCAAAACGACTAAAAGGCTAGTATTAGCAATTTTAGTAATTGATAAAGCTCTCATTCTGGGTATGTTGTAAGATATCGCGGCGTGATAAGAGATGTCACGGTACTATCGCGACGCGGCGCGACGAGCGCCTCCGCGCCAGTCCGCCGGCCTCCCCTGCCGGGCTCGCGGCCCGCGCCTTCCACTACACTACGTGTACCTACTACGTACTTATACTTGCTTGTATTTGGAAGTTACTTTCAAGTAAATTAATAATTTTCAAAAAAATATATAAATAAATTTAAAGTGTGTGAATTGAAGTTTCAGTGAGTGTGCGGTGAAATCAAAACTACAAGCGTTATATATGAATCTTTTATATTGTTTGAATCTTATCATCTATATACAATAACATAGACTTAAAACTAGTAACTACTTAAGTAGTCAAATAGGACAGTCTTAATTGAGTACTAAAGCTAGGTAACGATCTTGAGATCAGGATCACAGTCTGTGTCGCGTCACTGCGCGACGGCGGCGCGCGCGGCGGGCAGCAGCCGCAGCACGGGCGCGGGCGCCGCGCGCTCCTTGGCGTGCCGCTTGACGTGCTTGGCGAGGTGGTCAGAGCGCATGAAGCGGCGGCTGCACACGCGGCACCCGAACTTCTTCTCGCCGGTGTGCGTGCGCTTGTGCCGGGACAGCTCGTCCGAGCGCGAAAAGCGGCGCTCGCAGCCCGGCCAGCGGCATTGGAAGGGGCGCTCGCCCGTGTGTGTGCGCGCGTGCGCTTTCAGGTGGGAGGACTTAAAGTAATTTTTCCCGCATCCGGGGTACTCGCACTCGTAAAGGCGGCGGCGCGCCGCGGGGGCAGGCGCCACCAGCCAAAGCGCGGTGGTGGGCAGCAGCGCGCTGGGCACGATGACGGCGGAGGCAGGGCGCGGCGCCAGCGGCACCCAGCCGGGCGTGGCGGCGGTCGCAGGGGCGCGCTGCTCCTCGAGCCTGGGCGAGCAGTCGGGGTGCGGGGACGGCACGCGGGCCTCCACGGGCAGGACCGGGGGGATAGGGGGCGCGGCCGGCGCACCGGGGCCTGCGCCTGGCTGGCAATGTACTTGGCCTGCGAGTAGCTGTGTCCACGGTTCATCTTGAACTTGAGCGTCTTGAGTATGTTGACGCTGGCGGGCGGCGGCGGAGGGAGGCCCAGCGGCTCGGGGCTGCAGGTACCATCCTTGTTCGCGCGCATGATGACGGAAGGACGGCAGGGCTCCGGCGGCGGCGTAGCGAGCAGCAGGCGCGCCAGCTCGCAGCGGGCGCGCTTGCCGCATTCGTCCTCACCCTCCGAGTCGGAGGGCTGCGGAGTGACGAGGCCGGGCGGCGGCGGGGACTCCGGGCGCGCTTCAACGCCGCCTTCTTCAAGGGTAGCTCCACCTGTGAGACAAAGAGACACATAGGTAAGTAACCGTCCTCTAGCTCGGAGCACGCGCGCAGTGCGTGGACGCAGCGCTCCTGTCATACTTTCGATTGCACAAGGTACGATTTATTTTCGAGACGATGTTTTGCAATTTTATATTTTTTTTTGAAGAAATAAAAGTTAACTTCGAAAACAACGTGAACTTACTTTGACGTCCATCAACGGTGGCGTCGAGGGCGGGGACAGGGGTCCGCAAACATCGAGCAGGGTGGTCATCGTGACTAGGGTGTCATTCAACGGTTACGGTAGAAAGTTTCTTTCAATTCACTGAACTCGCGGGCTTTGGGTAGAGGCGAGAGACCCGTGTATTTTCGTCGGCGATCCGCAGACGAATAAACCGCTTCGCGAGCTCTCTAGCTACGAGGCGGCTGTGGTGCTGTTGCGGGGTAGGGTGCGGGTGGGCGCGGGGGGGCGCGCGGTCCAATGGCGGGCGGCGGCGCGGCCTGGCGCACCAATGGGCGGGGGGCGATCACGCAGGCAGCGCGTGCCGGCGCGTGGTGTTCACGTGCTCGGCGAGTGACGGCGCGGGCGAGGTCGCGGCGTGACGTCACCGGCGCGCCCCCGCTGACGTCGCGGGGGCGCGGGCGGCGCGCGCTTGTCTCGGGAGGGGGGACGCAAGGTCGCGCTCGCCACCTCGCGCCGCTGCATCGCCGCCGACGACCGCGAAGCACCATTGCAATTTCGACAGTCAATGACCTGCGATTAAAATGCTAAATGAACTAAGAGAATGTATTGAGACTCTGTGTTTACGTTCACAAATCATTAAGTAACGTTATCAGAGTGCGGGTTGTACATATGGTAATTGAATATTCAAGATAGTGACACTTGTTATCTGGCGTTGCCTGGCGTTAGTTGCTGCAAATTTTTGCTTAGAAGATACCAACTAAATGATACCGCTATTGCTTAATGCAAATGTATATTTATTTATATACTTACATAATAAAATAAAGATTATAAAATACAATCAAATATATATCTATATGATATGCACACATACTCAGATGGTAAATAACTAATATTGACAAGACTCAAGAGATTGTTATTCCCACGATCTATCTTATCAAGAGGTCGAGCATTACGCGTGATAACGGCATATAATGTTCACTGAAAAATAAATTGACACAATAAAAAAAGGATAAAACAATTTTTTTAATTAATTTCAGTTCAGCAACACACCAGTTTTAAAGTATTTTAATTTTATTAGATTTTTTTTTATGATTTCATAACAATATTTTGGATATTTTATTAAAAAAAATTATGATAATGATATTTAATTTGTTATTTTCCTCTTCCTTACCATCTTTATTATCATGATATATTTTCCACTCGAGATAACGAAATATATAATATTTTTACTTTCTCGCTCTGGTAGCGCGGAGTTAAGTTCCGCCACTTAACATGCAATGCCGGAAAGTGCGGAACTGAAGTGTCTTAACATTAGTTTTCTGGGTTCCCCCTGTCTACTTTGCAAGGTGCGTGATAGAGCGTGTAGCGAAAAAAATACTAGCTTTTATAAATATGCGGTTCCGCTCCCAAGGTCTAATGGAAATAATCAAGAATTTTATATGACACAAGGATAACTAAGCTTACTCTGAACCTAAGTGAGTCATATGTATAAAAACGATACAATTAATTTTTAATAAAGGCCTAAATCCTTACTCGATTAATAAACTATCCAAAATATTTTTAAATTCAAGTAGGTCAACCAAAAAAAAATAATTTCATAATATTTGAAGGTAAAAATATAGAATATCTATTTACCACGTAGAAATTTGATCCCGGATCCCGCATGACAATTAAACGTGTTATGATTAACACGTGAAATAATGTTAATTAGCATTAAACGCGAGGTCACCACATTACATTAAAAATAAAAAAAATCAAGTCATATTTAATGAGTACCTACTATTATTAATTCTATCATCTTTTTATCTTCTTTATTAAATAATGATTTCCATTCGTTATTTCCATAGAAACAAAGAAATCTAGATGTGTTTATGTTTTAGTGGTAATTACAATATTTATTTTCGTATGTGCTTGTCATGTTTTCCTTGTAGCGGTTCGTTGTGGGTTGTGACGCCGCGCGGCGTGAAAGTGCAGCACGCGGCCACCGTGTGATCGGAGCGGTCTTAGCTATGAGTGGTAAGCGTGCTTCTTTTGACTTAAAAATTAAATTAAATTAAATCTGTTTCACGCTCTATCCCGCACACAGCAGTGTAGGCAGAGGGAAACTAGTATTAAGACACTCCGCTGCCCACTTTTCGCCCCCTCCGAATTCTGGAGGCATTGCGTGTAAAGTGGCAGAAATCAACGTTGCGTTTTGCCTCGACACCAGAGCAAAGAAACGGAAATATAAACGTAAAAAAATATTTCACTTTCTCGAGAATCGGGATCGAACCCACGACTTATACTTTTACGAATTAAATTAAATTATTATCACTCAATTACCATTATTTTGTATAATACAACTGAGTTGATTAAAAATTGCATTTTCTTTGATAAATCAACTTTTATTTGCACTCGTTAATTTAAATATTTTTTATTTTAATTATGCAGATTAAAAACAAGTAACAATGTACCATTTAAGTACAAATAAGAAAGGATAGATAGGTATGTGGAACAACACAAGGACATATAATATTTCGTGAGTGCAGTGCAATTGTTAATTGAAACTCTAACAATCATCCTTAGCTCAGACCCATGCAAATTGTATCAATGATTCTTTTAAGAACTTTTATAAAATATGATAATAACAATAATTATGATTACATTTTTTTATGTTACACACAAATTCATGAAGTTAAAAAATATTAAATGTAATATAAAACCGCTTGCATCCTCCCGCTTACACCAAGCCCCGCTACGTATGCGCGAGTCTGATGAAACAGAGCCCCCGTGAGCAGTGACGCGGGCGTGCGTGGACTGAGCGCGAGCGGTGAATCATTGAGTGATGTAACGAGCTCTACACCGCGCAGTCCGTGCACCGTACACCGGCCTTTACCAGCTAATTAGTTATTTTGGAGGGTATTTACTTTGTTTATTATTTGTTATACAGGCTTTTTTAATTCAATTTCACGATTTTCTGAATATGATAATAGTTTAAATAATATTATTCTCAGTAGTGAAGGTCGAGCCCAATCGAACTATATTTTATTAGTTTTTATATTTTGCTATTCTGACGCAGCTTTAAATAAAAACTCGCTTGTCCACCATAACCAACGCATTTTGTCATATTTCGGCCACACATTGCGCAAAAGCGACGATAGTTAGAAAAAACTAATTGTAGTTGGAAATACCCAAGGCCCAAGGCAAAAGAATGCGCGATCGTTCCCCATCGAGATGGAGAGATGAAGTAAAGGAATCGTAGTCTTCCAAGCTATAAAAGACGGTGACAAACATAAGCGTATCTGATTGGCTGGACTTTAGCTTTGTTCAGCAAATATGTTCGTGTAAAAGTTTTTTTCTTTATTTTTCAGTGCTAATTTTTTGTTAGTAAAATTTCTGAGGTGGGAGCAACACTATTCTGGAGTGGCTACGGACCATCCGACTCTCTCTATTTCTTTGGTCATGATGACAGAATCCGGTGGAGACAGATTATTCACTCCAGATGCAGCCTTCTTCACACATAAGGAATTGATTGCAAAGAGATTGTTTAATAGCAAAATGCAAGCCACTGGGCCTTCTTATTCTTACTAATATTATAAATATAAAAGTTTGTGATCATTGAGCATCCTTACATTTTTCCTCTTTCACCCAAAAACTGCTAATAAATTTAGATGATTTTTTTCAGTAATATTACTAAATATACCAGAATAACACATAGGCCATAATATAAAAATTGTGTATTTGATTAAGTAAGACTTTTGTATGTTCATTCGACGGTTCAGAAGTGCATTTAATAGTCCACTTATTTGAATAAACAATATTTTGTTTAAGCAGGCAAACAAGCGGACCGATCACTAGTTAGTAGGTATATATAATGTGATTAACATTAATATATAAATGGTTTTGAGAATAAGATAATATTTAAAATTTGGCAAACGCTGACGCTGCTTTTGACTCATCTCATCGTCACCATGACGTGTGCTGGAGTAGGTCATAAGTTTAAGTGACGAAAGAGTTATATACTAATGACGTAGATGTTCCTATGTCTCACGCATCATTCATGTGAGGTAGGAAAAAACTGTGATTCTTCGACGTTTCCCTCTTAATTCACGGATGTGCTTATTAAGACCCATTAAATCTTTGTTATTTTAGCTTAACTCGATCTTTGCATTTAGCGGGGGTCTAGTATTCAAATACTCTTCTCTTCACACGCTTTGTGCCCTACGCCACGACTGGCCTTAAACATCATTATCAAGGCATATATTCGGTTTGAGGTCGTCGTGGTTCAGTGGCACATCCCACAAGCGTGCGATTATAAACGCGACAAGTGTGTTCGATTCCCACTAACCTAACCTAGGAACCTAGTGTTAAAACACTTCCGTTCCACACAACCCGCAAAGGCAAAGGAAAAATCAAACAAAAACAATTTGTTTATTTACATTAAAATCCAAAAACATGTAATACTGACTCTGTTGACGAAATAAATTATTTTCGTTACGCTATTGTTTCTTTAACCTTCGTCCAAGGATAACCAGTTAATGTACTACGAACGTTACAGTATGGGAAGTAATTAAGTAACAGATGGTTTAAAAATATTCATTTATGTAAACGTTATTTTTTATTTAAATATCCGCGAAAGAAGGCAAATTGAATCTCGCTAGGTGTTAAGTCATTCAAAGTTAGTATTGGCGGTTGAGTGGCGGACCTCAATATTGCGTTTTATCTTGTTATGTTGTTACTAATGATAATAATTAATTCCCCCGGATAGGAATCGAACCGACAGCCGTCGTGTTTATAGTCCGACGCTGCTGTGTGCTGCTGCACTTCGAAAGGTCTTTTGATTAACAAAAAAATGTTGACAAATAAAATTAGATTAAATTATGTTATTTAAGATATATTTATTAATAGCGTAAGTATCGCCATCTAGTGATAAAATAAAACACTACGTAATGGGGTAATAAAGTGTGTATTGTGATATTACTCCTTCCAAGCCCTACTGTATAATTTACTTACTAATTCAGAGATGGCGCTTTTTCTTAATTCATTATTAAATTCACAAGATAGATTTATGATTTACTATAATAGTGACGTAAATGATAAAGTTGGAGCGTCTGAAACTGAGGCTTCAAAAGTTTTGAACTTATATATCTACAAAATAAAACGAAATTGAATAAAATTATCAGTAAAATGTTTTTCCACTCGAGGAAGTGAAATAGTTATTTACGTTTATATTTCCATTTCTTCGCTCTGATGTCAAAGGAGTGTCTTAACACTAGGTTCCCTCTGCCTACCCTGCCGTGTGCGGGATACAGCGTGAAGCTGATTTAATTTTTTTTTTTTAAATTTGGTTCTTGACTTTGTGTGATACCGTACATAATTTTTGACCTCTTTCGGAGTCCATAGCAAAATACGCTATCAAGAAATTATCGACGGTAGTCAAATAAAATTAAGTAACAATAACTGACAGTTGAATGTTATCTCAACTAAGTATTTGACAAACAAACGTTATATTTAGAAATAGTGTTACTAGCCCACTTGCACTGTTATATAGAAATTAGTGAATATTGGTTTCGATTTATAGTTAAAGATAGTATTTTAACTGGAATTCTTTTTAATTTCTTTTCTATTGTGTAACATTATATCTTTTTTACCAAACAATCTCCTTCGTGTGGTCCTCATACAACGCGACATTGAGAAGTGATTAAGAATTCCGTAAGAAAAGAACAGAACAGAAGAAACAGCGCTTAAAATAAAAATCTTTAAAGTGATTTGTCATAAGTTATGAATGGTTCTATAGCTTTTCATATACTGAATTTTCATACAAAACAATTTAGTTTTCTGGAGACCCATCAACCATCACCTTCATCTATTAATAGGTTTGTGGCACAATCAAGGTTGATAACTACAGAAAAAGATCAAGCGACCGATGTTGAAACTTCTATTTTTGACAATAAATGTTTATTTGACGATATTGAATAATCAGAACATTAATAACAAGGTATGTTTTTTAATTTCATCCTGTATCCTGCCCATAGCAGTGTAGGCATAAATAATATGAGGACCTACTGTACCTATGAGGACCTTTCGTAGCTACTGAGAAATAAAAGACGAGACACAGGTCATATAAGTAGGTTGTTTTTTTTCCTCACGCACCGTTCAGTTTCTTTGAAATTGCGTCTCGAGTAGTGTAACTCAATGCCTCGTTTTTCTTGTTATCAAAGTGAGGAAATGAAAATAATCTATTGCCATTGAATCGAATCCATCAACCTTCGCATTTACAGTCAGACGCTGCCTCGCTACTCATATTGATATTACAAATTTAATGGGAGTTAAACTTTGATTGATATCCCTGCGTGCGGTTGTAAGGCTCAATAATTGTAATATTGCTTATTTATTGTATTAGGCGTTCATTTGCGCCATCAAATGGTTACAAACATATCAATCTTTAATTAGTTTCTTATCTGTTTTCTCAACATCGTTGTATTCGTTTAACGAAACGATAACGACCATCTCGACTTTGTTGACTGTGTGTTCTTTATCTTACGCAATATTTTCACTTTCCTCTGATTTTTTTAGTGCCGAGTGCAATTCATATAATGAAAGTGTTATGAAATTATAATTAAAAAAATATATTTTTTAATATTTTTGGATTATATTAATGGTGATATAATTAAAAATATGCTAAATTTTGATTTTTTAGTGCTGAGTGCAATTCGCGTTATGAAAGTAAAAAAAAATGAAATTGTAATAAAAAAATATATATTTTTAAATATTTTTAGATTATATGAATGATGATCAAATTGCAAATATTTTAAATTGAGATTATAAAATTAAGTAAAATATGAAACAAAATATTTTAACAACAGATATAATATAAAATATACAAAAAAAACTAACAATTACATAGTTAAAATATGTAATTGAGCAAACATAAAATTTTATTATGATTTACTATAATTTTCAGGTGTACTACCTACAAACATAACAAAAGTTAAATATTCCATGAAACACTAGTATTAACAAGTATTAAGGTGGTATAACAATAGGTAATACAAATAAGCTAACAGAGTGCCCCCCACTTTGTCGACTGTCTTGCACTCCGCGGTCGCTCGCCGCTCGCCGCTCGCCGCTCGATCGTGCGCAAACGTCTCGACGACGGACGGTTTAAAGAGAGCAACAACCGCTACTCTGCTCCAGTGCGTATTGCGACACTATTGTAATAACTCTTCAAATTATTTGGAGGCAGCGATGGCCTACATGAACGGAGACAGCAACCAAATCAAGGCATCTGCCTTGGACCTCATCGGGAACACCCCCATCGTGGCCTTGGACAGACTCTGGCCGGGACCGGGACGTATTTTGGCAAAATGTGAATTTATGAACCCGGGAACTTCAATTAAATGCCGATCTTCCCTTCATATGATTAAAAAAGCTCGTGAAAGTGAAGAACTGAAACCTGGAGCCCCTGTTTTGGAGGTCACCTCCGGTAACCAGGGATGTGGCCTTGCTGTCGTCTGTGCAGTGCTCGGACATCCCTTAACTGTTACTATGTCTAAAGGTAACAGCGCCCAGAGAGCCATACACATGGAAGCCCTCGGCGCGAAGTGTATTAGAGTTCCGCAAGTCGAGGGCACGTACGGCAACGTGACCTTGGCAGACGTTAAGGCTGCCGAGAGTGAGGGTTTGAGACTAGTAAAAGAAACGGACGCCTATTATGTGAACCAATTTAACAACCAGATGAATGCTGATGCGCATTATTACAGTACCGGCCCCGAAATTTGGAAGCAGACAGGCAAGCACGTCGACGCGTTCGTCGCCACCGTAGGGACAGCAGGCACTTTTTCTGGTACATCGAGATATTTGAAAGAGAAAGACTCGAACATTAAGTGTTTTGTAGTGGAACCGTCTGGATCTGAACCTATCAAAGGTCACCCCATTACCAAGCCCCTGCATTTACTGCAAGGCTCAGGATACGGTTGTGTACCAAATCTCTTCTCTTATGACACAATGGACGGCACCCTCAGTGTTACTGATGAGGAATCCTTGCATTATAAGAAACTGATCGGCGAAAAGGAAGGCCTCTACGTAGGCTACACGAGCGGAGCTAACGTGGCCGCTGCGGCTAAGCTACTTCAGTCTGGTAAAATTCCTAAAGACGCATGGGTCGTGACCTTGTTGAATGACAGCGGCTTGAAATATACTCCAGTACCGCAGGAAATGGCGTAAATATTATATAATAAGAATGTAGTTTAATAATTTTATTGATAATAATCAATTATGCAATACTTTTTTTCCTATAAACATAAGAATTGTTATTTTCCATAAATATTTTTAAGACTGTATAAAGATATTATAATATATAATGTGAATGTGAACGTAATAATGTAATATATAATTTTAGTTTTATACTTGCTTTTTATTTTTGACTGATTTCATTAAAAAAAACATTTTTTGTTTCTAATTAAATTTCACAATACTTACTAAGTAGGTATCTAAATAATCGCAATTTTAATAAATATAAATTTTATTCTACGAATGTCAAATTTAATTCTAAGACTTTTATTTTAAAAATTTTCTACTTTAAATCTTTTATCATAAAAGATAAAATAATTAAACTTATTTATAAACAAATCATTAATAAGTTTACATTGAGGTTAAATAATCGAAGGAATAATTCTAAATTAAATCCTAAGTAATTATAAATTAAAATTAAACATATAACCTTCGCTTATATAAATATGAAATCAAAATAGAATTTGTGTCAACTCAAAAAGTCAACTTGATCTTATAGTGGTAGTCGGGTCGCCAGACAAGGCAACTCAGAATAAAACTAGCCAAGTGCCAATCAGATATTGTATATTATTATAAAGGGTTCTGTTGATCAGTTTAAAAATTAAAATGGTTCTGATCAATTTAAAAATATTAATTTGTTTGGATATTTAATTTTGTTACGATTTTTTGTGATATGTATCCTTCTGTGAACTCGTATGGTACAAGATTTACATTTTTATATTAATAAACAGATTGAAATGTTATACAGGAATATTTTAACTTCTTCCCCTGAACTCATCCCTCATTTTAATTTTTTTATCATCTTCTTTAATAAAAACTTATCGAGGTCCTGTTTTAATGTCTATTTGGAGGAATGAATTATTTTCTAAGTCTGGTAATATAATATTTTTCAGATAATATGAATTTTAAATTGAACTTTGTGTGAGTGTCTTAACACTCTCTCTGCCTACACTAATGGATACAGGGTACAGCGTGGAGCTAATAAAAGCTTACTTATTCAAAATGGTCTTGCTTTTATTTAAATATATTAAAATATTTTTGTAAGTCATCTTTAATGCCACAGTTGTCATGTGACAAGTATAAAAATTTTCATAAATAATAAAAAAACGACGACGGCGTATAAATTGATATATCATAGAATACTAATAAAGCATAAACTTGAAACTTTGCCCACCTTTCCAATTGGAGTATTTATTGCGGACCGGTTTCGTGAGAGGCCACGAACGCGCGACGAAACAGTGTGACTGACACATTTGAGAAAGCTGGTTCAAATAAATCTTGAAAAATGTTGCTTGAAAACTTGTAAATTTTAATAAAAATGTACCTCAGAAATGTATTCTGGATATTGAACAGTGGAGGGACCATTTGTGGGTTTAATATTCAATAAAAAAAAATACTTTTATATTTTGAACTGGACGCCTAAGAAAAAACTTGCTGTGTTGATTCCCGCGGTTTAGTACGCCATGTATGTGTATGTTACACTTGGATCTTTCTAGCCAGCCACTATATGCGAGAGATGTATATTTTGCTGCTTCACGCTGTATGCCGCATGTAGCAGGGTAGGTAGTAGACTCTAGTGTTAAGACACTTCGCTTCCCACTCTCCGCCGAATTCTGGAAACAGTGGCGGAACTCAACACCGCCCTTTGCCTCAACACCAGAGCGAAAATGATAATATTATAGATATATTTCATTTTCTCCGCGCCTTTCGCGCTTACAGTCACAACCTGGGATGTGTAAATTATACAAAAACACGTGATGGGAAATGAACCCGTCAAATATTGAGGTCTTGGATGCCGTCCAACATCTATTCCAATTAATCTACAGATAAAGAACCTAATGTGTGGAAATTTTATATACCATTGTTATAAATGTTCTTGTTGGAACATCTGTTGAAAGATTTCTTAAGCTTTGATTTTTTATGTGGTTGTAGGTAGAACGAAAAAAAACAATGTGTCCAGAGTGTGGGATAACATTTTAAAAATGTAAAAAATATTTATGTATTCTTTATTTAAAAAAAAAAACTCTTTGAGTTGAGAAATTTGTGTCTTTTCTGTTCAACTTTCAAGATTCCCCCACTTAAAATCCAACACGATTTGCAAAAACGGCAAAATCGATCCTCAAACTACAGTACCAGAGTACCTTTAGGTATTTTGAGACTAAATCTAGGCACCCAACACGACTATCATCCCAATTACACATATGATTTTGACCTCTGCATAGTAATATGGCGGTCATCTATTCATGACAGGTTTATAGAGGATGTATCCTATCGTGTGACCGCCGACCGGGGCCCAGCATTGTTATGTAAGAAACATTGTTTGAAAAGTAACTACAATATAAGTATATAAGACTTAGTAAAAGTGGAGTTTATGAAGAGTGAGTGGTAAGAGAGACAGAGAGAGATCTAAGTTGATCTTCAGAAATAGTATCGAGGATATTGGTGGAATTATTTATTTATTTTAATTTATTTTCACAACCTTACATGCGCAATCTTGCTATGTTTGAACAATAGCCGAAACCAACGTTGCAAACAAAAAGAAATGATCATGGGTGCGCTTAGAAAATCTTGAACTTAAACCTAGTGCAAAGACACTCCATTCCCCACCTCACCAGAGGACAGAAGGACAAAAAATGAAAATTACTCATTCCCCATAATCCCCAACTCGATAATCGAATCGAACCCATAATAATAGTCCGTCATACTGTACTACTACGCCCAACTGCCTCGAACAGCGATAATTAATACCATATTTCGAATTCTTCTTTATACATTGCGCACTGTGTGCGGAATATTACGCTAGACCGAGGAAACACCTGCAACATACATATATAACTAAATATATATAACTATAAACGTTTCCTCGAATCTGATTCACAACCACTTAAAATCAAAGACGTCGGACGGCGCTATGTGGCGTCTATGGCTACTACCTACAGGAAATTGAATGAACCATCGTGTTGCTAGGCATAACACTATTAGGAAATAGTATAAAATATATAATCATTATTATTATTTATTCTGTAATTATTATAAAAAAATACATAATCTATATATATAAAATCGAAAGGTCACTCATCACGAAATCTCAGCAACTACAAGTGCTAGGAATCTCAAATTTTGCATAGGACTTACTTATAGGACGTAGGTGCTCGCTAAGACAGGAATTTGCAATATTTCAATTTCTAAGGGGTTGTTTTTTGGATCGAAAGTTTGTATGAAACTTCGTTACTACAGATGTTAGGAGTTTCAAATTTTGCATAGACGTGACTAGGACGTAGTTATGGAGACAGAAATTAATAATAACATAGTTCACGCGGGTGAAACCGCGAACGAGCCGCTAGTACATTATAAAAGTAATTTAACTTATGAATATTTTAAAATTTACTTTTTCAGCTTAACGCTGTATCGTATCCCGCATATAGCAAGGTAGGCTAGTGTTAAATCACTCCGCTCATCACCATTCGTAATGTTTTCGACACATTCGATGTAAAGTGAAGAAGCTCAACACCCCGCTTTGTCTTCTTAGTTGTTACCAGACCGATAAAAATATCCAATTTACCAAAAGGGAATCG
>HE668015.1:0-12217 GCA_000313835.2 Heliconius melpomene melpomene | reverse complement strand
AATTATAATATTATTNTACATTTTATTATAGCTTTAGCATAACGTATTTTGTAAAAGTAATATAGATAACCAATAAATAAGGTAAACAATCTATAGCTATTCTCTTTAAAATTTTATAAAGCGCCATCTATTTATAGTTAGATGAACTAGCATATAAGGTGGTTTCTCAAAAAAAACTACGACAGCACTTGTTCACAAAATCATAATAGATGGCAGTGTAGTAATACGAATATTATTGAGACAAATTATGGCGCAGGGGCACAAGTGTGTGACTGTAAACGCGACTGATTGTGGGTTCGATTCCCACTCGATAAATTGAAACATTTATTTAAATTTATTTCATGTCTTCGCTCTGGTGCCTCCAGAATGCCTTCTGCATACCGTGTTGCGTGCGGGATATTGCGTGATGCTGATTTTCTAATGTTGTGTCAGTGAAGGACCTTAACTAATAGGTAACCTTAGAAATTATTCCATCATCTTGTCCAAAGTAACTATAAATATCAATTTTTAGAATAAATAAAAATTTATTAAGCTAATTTTAGAATATAACATAAAATAAGTTATTATAATATATCGCCATCTATGTAAAATCTCTTACTCACAAGCTAGTACTGTTATACCAAAATAGGTGGCGCTAGCAGTATGATAATTTTATCGTAGCCAATTATTTAAGGGCTTTATAGCCAAAAGCTTCGAATAATTTAAAAATTGTTTAAGTATTCTTCCACGTTAAGAAATAAAAAATGTATTTTAGAAAACATGTACAATTTTAATTGGCTTGGCTTCCAAGAGGAGAGGTGCGGGTACAAATCCCGCTGCCTTAAAAATGATATATATTTTTAAATAGAATTTCGTTACACTTAACTATTGCATGTAATATATGTTCAATTTATAGAACATTAGTTAGTTAGTTTTTCGTTTAAAGAGACACAAACGTACTACTGTATACGAGGGTAGTGGGTTCGATTCCCCAATTGGAGAATTAAATATTTAACATTTTCATTTGCTCGCTCTAGTAACAAATGGAACGGAGTGCCTTAACACTAAGATGCCACGTCCTCTCTACTTACCCTGCTATGTACGAGATACAGTTTGAAGTTAAAATAGAAAAACAAAAAGTTTTACTCTTGTAATATTAATAACCGATTTATTTCAACATTCTAATTAAATTTGCCACCATATCACTACTGTTAACTTACTAAATTTCTGTAAGTATTAATAAATTATTAATTTTCGGAAGCTTTTGACGGATTGGAAATAAATTAATAAATAAATGTTTATGTATCCAACGGGGTTAAAGCACAAATTATTGAGTTTTAGTTGCCGTTGTGGCGTAGCGGCACCAGCATTTGGCTGCAAAGGCGACAGTAGTGGGTTGTTTTTTCACTTGATGCAATGAATAAATGAAATTTAATCTGCCCATGCTGGTTAAAGCGCAGTTGAGCTCCGGCACCACTCTTACCACCAAGTAAAATGGTAGTTTTAGTTTTTCTTTTCGTTTGTCCTTGTTCTTTTCGATTGTTTTTGTAGCTTCACGCTGTATCCCGCACTTAACAGAGTAGGCAGAAGGAACCGGGGAAGCTAGTGTTAAAGCACTCCGTTCCCATTAAAACATTTCCGTTCCCCCCTTTCCGCCGAATTCTGGAGGCATTAGTGTATTACGCACTCTTGTTAGTTTTTTTTATGGAAAAGGACAAGCCAAACTAGCGTTCGGGTCACCTGATGGTAAGTGATCACAGCCGCCCACGAGCCCGTGTAACACCAGAGGAGCTACAGGTGCGTTGTCAGCCGCCAAGGTGGAGATAGACGTGCTTTTTGAAAGTACTCATATCGTATCGACCTGGAAATACTGCCGCGGGTAGGCCATTCCACAGTTCCTTGGCGCGTGGAAGGAAGTTCCTACGAAACCACACAGCAGTGGAGTGCCACATATCCAGGTGGTGTGGAAGATGTTTTAGCTTGTGACGAATTTTCTAACCTATAGGCATTAAACAATAAGAACATAATAAAGCTGCATTTGCTGCTGCTTCATTTTGCACTTTTTTCCTCCATAGAAGGATAGGCAAAGCAAATTTAGAGTCCGATCCCCACGCACCACCAAATTTTGATTTTATCTTAACACTAGTTTTATTAGTTAGTTTGATGAATAAAAAAATGCGAATTGGACTCGCCCATCAACAATTTCATACAAAATACATAAATACTCTTGCAGTCTTGCTCGTATCTTTTGCATTGCGTTAACTTAGAAGCTTGATTTTTTCTGTAGGTACTATAAAGGACCTTAACATTTGAAATTATTTTTTCTTATTTCTTACCTCCCCGCAATCTCGAGATAAATGGTTTTGAGAGACGAACAGGCGGACAATAAAGTGATTCCATAAGAGTTTTTACTTTTTGAGGTAAGCAACAGTAAAAAACGAATTAGAGCTCACAACGACACTTTTCAATTACCTACTAGATAAAATATTTTTTGGACTTTCGCACGCGCATAATTATTTTTCGTTTGTTTCATTATTGATGAAATAAGGCAGCTATTATACATGTCTATAAATTTTGAATAAACTTAGAAATCATAGATATTTAGAAAAGTATAAGAATCAAAAAGAATTTATGCTGAAAATCATAATTTTCCGACTTCTATCAAAGAAGGTAACTATACTGATTCATATTACTAGGAAATAATAATGAAGAAAAAGGAAAATCGAATTTAATTGTTTAAAAGTAAATGTAGGTACATATATTTTAAATAAAATAAAGAAAATATTTCAATTTTAAACTTTTGATAAAAAAAATTAAATACATAATTTTTTTTCTAATAAATAAAAAAAACTTATACCAACCCTTTCACCATCCGCGTCTACGACGCTACGCCTCTACGCGCTACGAGGGGCGGGGGGAGTGGGCGTGGCCGGCCGGCCCTTGCTGCCGGAGCGAGTCCGCCTCCGCCCGTCAGTGTCGTGCTGGCCGCCGACCGGGTGACACGTGTGTATTGCTGTGCTAAGTTTGACAGTTTCGTGTGTTCAGTTTGTGTGTGACATGTTGGGAGAGTCGGGTGTTTAGGACATGTCGCGAAGGAAACAGAGCAACCCTAAGCCTTTGAAACGTAAGTGTTTTTTTCGAGAAAAAAAAGCAATACAATTTGAAATCAGATAGCAACAGATTCCTATAAGAATCCTTAAGTTTTTTGTTGTTATCTGCATTGTAGAATGTACTATAGAATATATTTAATTTATAATAATCTCGTATAAACATTATTGAGCAATGAATCCTGAATACTGATATGAAGAAAATTCTTTAAATTATTAAACTTGCTTATCAAATCATCAATATATTATACTTGTAGACACGAGTAAACAAAATAACTCGATTCTTTAATGTTTTCAACGTTTAAGATAATATGTACAATTATTTTGGACAGAAGTGTACCGTATGCTAATGTATATAGAGACGCTTTTTTCAAAGCAACCACATGGCTTGAAGTGTAGGCGGCATAATTTGAACAACATAAAAACTGTTTTTTTTTTCTATTATGTTATATTTTAATACTACATCTACTTCAGTAAATATTGTATACTAATTTGTACTAGTCTAGATTAATTGATACGCGGATTGGGTGATAGGTGATAGGTTAAACTATAAGTCTTATGAAAAATATTTGCATTTTTGCTATTATATTGTCATAAAGCGTAAACATATCTATTTTTTGCATTAAGATTGTAAATTATAATTGAACTAGTCTTCACTGACAACTTTGTTTGCGTGGACTTTAAGACGTTAAAGGGAAAATCTAGTTTTCTCTCGTTCCTGTAGTATTTTTCTTACTTCTGATATTACTTTCTTGTCGCGTGACCAATGCGCAAAGCTGCAGAAACCTAACTTCAGGGCGGCCACGACTCGTTAACCGCACTCTACATCTCTACATGCCAACATACACCTGTGCATTGTCTGTCTGTCACTGAGTAACAGAAGAGTTTTGTCACTCCACTGCTGGTAGACAATCTTATCGTTATATGATAACTTTATAATTATTTTTGTTATTATAAAGATATTTGTAATTCTACAAATGAATAAAATTAAAAGAGTTACTGTCTTTTGCAGTTCATATTTTTCATGCCTACTATTTTTCAAATTGTAAAATAAAACGAAGTAATTTAAAAACATATATTTTTTGATAAAATATGATGTAGGTACTTATTTAGTTATTTATTCTTACCACTTGAATCAATTCTAGGAATTATATTAACCACTTTAAATTTGATATCTTAAATTTCATTTATAAATTAAAAAAACAAAATTATTATTAAAAGTAAAATTTGATGAAAAAACGAGGATGTTGGTGATGATGACCTAGTCCTTACTAATAGAAGTCAAATAAGAATATAATTTTGCCTGTCTATGTCGGTTACATAATATAATACAATTAAAATACTAACAAAAGATATAGTAATTTATATATTATATATATTTTTCTATGTATATATTTTACTATAGCAATTCTGCTACAATACATAAAACTTTGCACGTTCTTACAAAGTATCGTTACTTAATACTATTCAACATTATAGACTCTTTCATCAGTGTTTAAATTATAAATAATTTTCGGAAGTACAATATAAAAATATATATATAAATAAAATATTATTTGTTTTATGATGTAATCTTTAAAATTGTTATCATAATTAATAATTACTTTAAATATATAATTATTAATTATATATTTAAAGTTAGTATCTACCTATTCTTAACCTATTCTTTAAATTGAAATAAGTATAGCTTCTTTTAGTCTACTCTAGCTTAAGATAGGCTGGGGAACCTAATGTCATAGCACTCCGTTTCTGTTTTCCACCCGATATTGGAGATTGCGTATTGAGTGGCAACACTCAACGCCGCGCTTTGTCTTGCTATAGAGTGAGAATCGAATCTACAACCGTCGCGTTTTCAATTAAAATATCTGTATATAATTTTAAAATGTAACTTATGCAACACTTACACTGACTATATTAAACATAGAAGATATTGATTGCATTAAGTAAATATTACAAATCACTTGTTGCGTGCTTGAGTTTTGATAAGTAATAATCAAATATATTACTCATTTATAATTAAAATAATGATTTTTTGTATTAAAAATAGAAATAGATAGTTGGCAACGGAAGTGTCGTAATGGGAACGAAATATCTTAAAACTAGGTTCCCAGGTTCCCTACACTGCTATGTGCGGGACATAGCGTGATGCTATATAAACATAATAGGAATTACAAATAGAGAAAGATATAGTAAAAAAAACCTGCCAAGTGCGAGTCGGACTCGTATGAATTTTTCCGTACCATTGATTATCTGTAAAAACGCTAAGAAATATTTTTTTTGTATGAGAGCCCCCTTAAATATTCATTTTATTCTGTTTTTTAGTATTTATTGTTATATAATAAATTATAACCAAAACAAAACCACAAAAACTTGATTTTACCATTCAGGTTAAGTTGTAAACAGTCATTTATGTCGACTATAATAAATTTAATTGTATTATATCAAATTAATTCAGTTTTATTGATACATTATAACATTCTTACATATTTTTTGTATAATATTTTTTATATAAAAAATATTTGTTAGTTCTTTCGGTTAAAACGCGCACCTAGGTATTAGAATTAAATTATAGTTACCTACATATTTGTAAATATAATCGGTCATTTATTTTTTTCCTCAAGTGTGAGTCAAGGAGATATCGAGTGACTCGGGAATGACTTGGAAAATAATAATCAAAAACAAAAACCCCCATTTACTTTGCAAACCAACCATTATGGGAAGGAAATTATGATTTTAATTTATAATTGACGCAATATCGCCAAAACGAAAAAAAATGTAATAGTTTATTTATTTTCTCTGAGATATAATTGTTACGATTTTTTTATTGTTTATGATCGGGTTTTTGTTTTAGTTTTAATTTTTATTCAAAATTGTGTCTATTTTTCTTTTTTTCATTGTATAAGATTTTTTTATAAGTTGTCATTTCACAGAATGATCTGTATTATATTGTTTTTGTGCTTTTCTTTTAATCATTTTCATTAGGGCATGATAGGTTAGCCTTTGTGGGATGTACATTTTACGTTACAAGTGTTTTAAGGTTTTTGTCTTGGAATAAGAAATATTATTTGCATATAACGTTGGCTTCCTATTAAATAAATTAATTAAAAAAATACAATTTTTAAATTAATCAAATTAATTTTATTAAAACTCGTACAATTTCACAGCAGAAATGTATGAAACTTGATCAGGGTAGGCCTAGAATGTAGTGTCACGATACTCTGTTCTCAACGTCGCGCCTGAATTCTAAAAACTATAATTATATCGAGTGACTCAACTCACTAACTCAACTTTTTCTTTTTAATTAAATTTAATAAGACAAGTTTTAAATAGAAAGTTCAATTGATAACAACTGATATCGCTTTCCAGTAATGTCAAGGTGACTGTACGAATACAATTAAAATATTTTTATGATTTTTGTTTGTACAAACCGTTTCAAAGTGCGGGCGGGTTCATTACTCGGTTATCTTCCTATTAATGTATTCTGATTGTTTATTTATCGGTGGAACTGATAGTCGCGTTGTGATGTACAACACTATATAGCGGGATAACTAGATTTTAATATCAATTATAGCAAAATAGTAAGAGAATGTAGAGTAGCGACATTTCTTTCTCCGTTTTTTGTCTATCTTGACATTATGGGATCTGTGGCGGAGTTCAACGCTGCGCTTCTTCTTGTAAAAAAAATTATTTGTTCCCCCAAGCGAGAATAGAACCCACAACCATTGCGTTCATAGTCGCACTCTGTCTCACCCCGCCAGGATGGTCTTGAACAATTTTATAATTAAGGGCTGTAGGTATTTATAAATCGTTCTCGACTCTGAAGTCGATCTCAATATCTAATGTAATCCAAAATGGCAATACCTATTCATTGTGTGATCGTATAGTAGGTGACTACATTTTCTCCGTTCTCTCTGTAGTATAAAAAAGAGATTTTGAAAATCGAATAAAATCTTTAAGAGGACGAGATAGATAGAGTATAATTGGTTTATAACAAATTTTGTTAAGAGATAGCGGGCCACTCGACTGTAATGGCACCGAACACCGATAACGTTCCCATGCACGCACTCTACAACTATTTAGTATTGAGTCATCGAGTTGAACACTTCAATTCTTTTTTGGTTTTTATACAGTATTTAAAGTATTGTACTTAATGGGTTAATTGAAAGTGGTTAGTGCCTTAGTCTTCCGCTTTTCTAGTTTCTTTTTCTAAGTTTCTTTAGCTGTTAACGTTATATAATGTGCGGGGTATTGCAGGGTTTGCAGAGGGAACCTGAGATTCTAGTATTAAAACGCTCTGTTCTCATTAAGACACTTCCGTTCACCATTATCCGTCGAATTGCGTGTTGAGTGGTGTAACTGAACGCTGCGCTATGCCTCGTTAACGGAGAGAGCAAATGAATATATTTAATTTAATCGAATGGTTACAGTTTACATTTAATACAGTCGCACAGGCCTCAATTATTTAAAATATACAATAAAAATTGCGATCAACATACCTTATCTTGTCCCGTCAACCATGAGATCATAAACCAACTGGAAAAGGATGCAGCAATAATTATACTATTTAAGGGCGTACAAAATGACCAGGAACCTGGGGGAAACATAATTTTGTACACAATAGTGGTGTTGTCGTCGTTATTTCTTAGGCACAATGCTTTGAACTCGCCGCGGCCTTACTTACCAGCGACGTCAGGTGTCAGGATTTACGCAGGTTATATCTGGGCATTGGGCATGCCCTTTGAAGTGTCCTGCTGATATTTGATTTTGTGGAATTTTGATCGTATGCTAAGTATGGAAAGGGATATGGAGTAATTATTGTTTTTGAAACAATCTTGGAGATATATTTATATTTTCTTAGTTTTGTACTTAAATCTATATTGTTTTTAAATGCTCAGTTTAAATGGTATAAAGATAATATAAACGAAAGAATTTAAAATAAAATTGTAAGTTGCAATTACATCATAACAATTTCCACCTATGTAGCTCGATATTCTTATCGCTTAAAAACTTACGTTAAAAAAAAATTATACGTTTCCAAATATTTCTCTTTCCGTAGTGATATGTCACTAGGAATTCTTTTTACGTAAAAACCGTTAGACATGTAAATGTAAAAAAAAAATCTATACTTATTTATTACTAAATAATTTAGAAATTACTAGTCGTCGCGTAATAGGTACTACTGATAACGTATTTTGCAATTCTTTTAAGAACTGTAGTGTAATACAGAGAGATAGCTTATCATTGATGTAACCAACTAGAATTTGTTATTTTAATTACACATCGAATGATGCCATTTGAATATAAATGGATTTTTTTTACAAATTAACTATGTACTTTTAGTTTCACGCTAATCCCGCATATGGTATGGTAGAGAGAAGGAACCTGTAAATCTAGTGTTAAGACACTATTACACTCATTAACACACTTTCATTACCCACTCTCCACCGAATTCTGGTGGAGAGTGGACATTGCTTGTCCAATCATGGCGGAATTCAACGGCATACTTCGCCTTGTTACCAGAGCGAAGACAATGAAAATATTAAATTTTTCAGTTCCCTGAGTTGGAATCGAACCCAGAACCGTCATGCTTACAATTGCACGCTTGTCCCTCTGCACCACTACGACCTCACATATTTTATATAATACAAAAAAAAAGAATACTGTCCTGTAAGTCATATAAAATGGACACAAATCTCCACTCAATATAGCTAAGTCACAAAATCCCGACACCCTTAAACGTTTAAACAGGGGCACGCGCGCGTGGGAAGAAGGGTGAAAAGTCACCCCCTCATACAATATGGTTACAATGACCAGATAGTTAACAGATTAAGCGGGATGGCAAGGGTGTTATAATAAAGATTTAGTGTTAAGTTAGTAATAATAATACGAAGCCAAACCAGAGTTAAGAGTTAAAATTATAATAATAAATAATAATAAATTCTTTATTTCGGGAAAAACAGTACAGAAACATAAACTTTGTGTTTTACACACAGTTAAACATAAAATTGTATTTCTAATAATATACGAGTATGTGTATAATTCTATTTGGTCGGTCTTATGTAGAGACAAAAGTTAGGCACAAAAATCTAAAAGGAAACAAGTAGCGAAAAAGGGAAGGGAAATCCGGGCAAGTAACAAAATAACCCAACATCTTCACAAAACTTTGATTCAATTGTCACTTCGATCTTCGCTATATGCCAAAAGTTAAAAAATACAAGTGAGGTCAGGTTAAACAAAAAGTCTATATGTATACCCTAATAAAATTAAAGTATCTGTGTGTAATTTTAAAATAATTGTATTTTTCAAGTGCATAATATTGCTATTTACATGAAACTAAAACACGATAAGGAATGGAGGTGTCTCAACACTAGGTTCCCTCTGCCTACTCTGCTGTGTGCGTGATACAGCGTGAAGCTGTCTAAAATATAAAGGATTTTTTTGTCTGTCTTTCTTTTTGTCCAGGCTAGCCTTTGGAACAGGAAACTTTGGAATTCCGGAACTTATTTTTAAGCTACTTTCACTGGAAGACGGATACGTTACTTTTTACCTCTGAATTCCCTTGTACTATAACTCACAAAATTTTTCTAAATACACCTTAATAATATTAAATAAATAATCGTTAAGTTCGAGCAGGCGAAGCCGCGGGGGAACTGCTAGTTAGTAAATAAAAATAATAACAACATTTGTCACACGCTCGAGCCAGTTTCAGATCCATGAGTAACACACTATCAACAGATCTATGAGTAAAGAGGATACACTGAGGTTACTTTATTATTTCTCAATAAATAAATTGATACGTAAATTCCAGAAATCAAATATTCCACAAACAACAACCTGTTATTTTCCTTTATAAATGATTTTAATAAAAAATTATTTTAATAAAAAACGTTATATAAACGGCCGGTGCTTTTACACAATTATAACAGTTATAAATAGCATAAAAGTTCCTCAAGTGGAAATCGAACCCAAAATCGTCACTTTACGCATCACGACAGCTACCATACCAAATTTCGGCGTTCTTGCTCGCATTCCGACTCCACCTTATATGGTCCATACATATAAACTGTTCTTAATTCGAATTGAAAACGACAATGTAAAATGACTCTTAAGATCGATCTCACAGTTGAGAGCGGATTATACATACGGTTCTAGGTTCTCTTTGTCTACCACGCTAAAAAGGAAAAACATGAAACTAAAAAAATATTTCTATAAAAAAATACGAATAACAATTTATTTATGCTAATACAAAATTGCAAAGTTTCATCAGATAAAGTAGTCGCTGATAACGCTATCGTGCGGATTAAAATCGCTCGGATATACGCGATAACGATCTGATAAGCCGGCATTGATAGTCAAAGCCCGATTTAAAAAATATGTACAGGTACGGGCAGATATGGATTTATTTATATAAATCCGATGGATTACATTACATTACCTAAGGATTACATACTGTATAATTTATTATTTGATTATAAGATTATTGTTTTTAATATTTTTACTTAATTAATTATTATTAAAGGGATACACGTGTATGGCTATAAACACGACAGGTTGCCTGACAACCTATTAACCAGGCAAAGGGCGGCATAGAGTTCCGCCACTCAACACGGAATGTGGGGAATGCATGTCTTAATGGGAACGGAGTGTCTTAACACTACCTAGTGGATCCCATGTTCCCTGTGCCTGCCCTGATATGTTAGAGGAAAACTAAACACATAAGAAAAAATACACATATTTACTCATATCCATACCTATATTATAAATTCGAAATAACTCTGTCTGTCTGTCTTTTATGCAATCAGGGCCAAACCGCTAATTTAAAATAAACGGTAAGACAATATTTTGAATTCATTCTATTCAATAACTTTTAGTCAGGGATATCGACTTAAATGGCTTAAAAGGGCAGGGGTTCGAACCTCGATATGTATAACGTATATGTTATGTGTGGCTACTCCGTTCCCTTAAAGAGACTGCCGTGCCCCACTGGATGAAACCTAGAAATCTAAAATCTCCTTCAGGTGTACCTGCACCATAATCTTATGAAAACAACATGTAATTTAGTTTAAGTATTTTATATATATGTATCCACTCCCAGAATTGCGCCAGAAGGGATTTTGTGATAGCACACGTGATCGATGTTCCTGATAAGGCACCAGATAAGTCACGCTATCACAATCTATGTAATCTACGAGAGGCTAACTCTCACAAACACATACACACTTTTGGGGATTTGTTTGACGTCCATGAGTGATTATTTCTTACTGATAACATCAGATAATGTTGGGATTTAGTAAATATGAAATAGATCTAGCTGATAAGTTTTTAGTGGAATAGCTCCTAGCTTAGTGTTTTTATGTTTGTATTTCTAATTTGTTTGTTACTTTTTAAATTCGATTATGGATATTATTATGGAAAGTGCATATGAAAGTAGATGGTAGAGTATATAGGTAATGAGAGATTTAATAATAATAGACTCTACAATCTCTCCATACTATATATATATTTAAAAGTTTTGGCTAAAACAGAAAAGATTTAATACAACTTCAAAAATGTATTGTAATATAATAATAGCTGGGCAGGCAGGGGGAACCTGGGAACACAGTCCATCCTCATGAAGACACTTCATAGTTTTTTATTTTTTTCAATGTGCCATTAAAATTTTAAAATTTATTTATTTGTAAATAATGCTTAAACAAAATTATTTATTTTTGTCGCTTATTTTTATATACAACTATCGTTGCAGATATTTAATTATACTAAGAATCGATGCCGCATTAATAACCCAATACACCTGGAAAAAATAAAAACAATACCTATATACATATTTGCAATGATCATGCAACACCAATTAAAACATTCACGTATAGATGACCCGATAGCTGATTGATAAACGACGCGATGCTATCAGCGAGAGCGGGTTTATTCCCGGGATAGAGATGTAAACACTGATTTTGTTCTTAAAAAAAACTCGTTTCATGAGGTCACGGAACGAACCTCTTACCACCTTTGTCACGCAAAGTATTTGGTTTATAATATATAATTAAAGCTTAATGGCAATTAAAAAATAATTCAAATTAATTGGACACATTTAATTGGAATTAGTTTCAGGCTGTACCTTATAGCGGGATATG
>HE668012.1:0-13689 GCA_000313835.2 Heliconius melpomene melpomene | reverse complement strand
TATGACACTATGATTCAAGTCACGTACAGAGGAAGTGAATGAAGGCAACCGTCACTCCGTCACTCCAATCAAATAATGGACGAAAACACGTCTAATAGCTTTTGTATTGACCTTCAATTGGAAGAATATACCTACTATGTTATTTATTTGTGAGTCATGTTGTTTTGTTGCAAAACTTTTGTTAAGTAATGTTAGTTATACGGTATATTATAGTTTTACTCTATAAATATTTGCCTGTGTCCTTAAAGTTAATTTGAAAGTGAGGAACGGACTGTCTAACGCCAGGTTCCCAGGTTCCCTCTGCCTAATTTGTTATTTGCGGGAGATAGCGTGAAAATAAAAAAAATAGGTTAAAGCTCTTAACATTATATTTGGCTAACATAATAAAAAATGTAAATATTATATGAAATATTGAAAGAATAACTTAATAATAATTAACACTGTGGTAATAAGAATTGTAAATGATTGTTTTTCTTGAACCATATAAGTACTCGTATGTACATAGAATGGATCGTTGTTCGGTTGTTATCGCTCTATCGGTCTCGAAAATTATCAAGTGAGAAGTGACCGAGTCGAAAACATTTCTATTAACACATGTTCTAAGCGTTTATATTTACTTTCTGTTTGCTGAAACGTTTATGATACATGAAAATTTAATTTTGAATTAGCTTTTTGCATCATCATCATCATCATCATCATCATCATCAACAGCCATCTTTTGTCCTACTGTTGGACATAGGCCTTCCCCAATTCCTCGCCACACTCGATCTTCAGCTTTTCGGACCCATCCGCTTCCCGCCAATCTCTTCATGTCGTCGGCCCTCATGCTTTTTGCATAATATTTGTCAATTATAAAATAAAAAATAAAAGTATGTATAAAAGCTGCTATTTAATATTAAACATATTTTGATTGACGAGCCTGAGCAAGACCTATTCGAATATTTATGCAAGTATATTATAAAACAACAGACATTATGACTAACAGCACATTTCAGTCGAGATAAGATAGTAACAATATACATGCACTACGCAGTAAGTCCTATATTTAGTGTTAGAGATAATGGGGTGCGCGGGTGAACACCTCCACACCTTAGAACAATAGTGCGTGGTAGAAATGTCATCAATATTAGCTCTAATTAGTACTGAATGCTATGTTTTTTTTAAGTTTCATCGTTATCCATATGTACATTAAGGTTAGGTCGAAAAATCTCAAATATTTAAAAATGTAGATAAGGGAAACATAGTGTGCCTTATATATTTTAGTTCACGATGCGAATTTTTTACTGCTTTAATGCTAAGAAACATATAAACTACAAATATATAAACGTTTATTATTTGTGATTGATATATTTTCTTGTGGCTTTGATCGTAATTCTGTATTTTTTGGCAAAATTGCGTGAGAGCTAAAAATAAAAGGAAAGTTCATTAACAGGAGTGCTCCCAGACGACACTGTCCCTGTAGCGCGACTTCTCATCTCGAGCACGCTTCAGGTGACGATAAAGGAATTGCGAAGCAGAAAGTTCATGATATTCGCATCTACATATTTTGTTCTGACCGAGACTTTAGATATCGTAATAGTAATAAAATTTTACGAAGATTGTTATTTCATAGTGTAAATATTAAATTCAGTTTCTTGTAGTTTAGATGTATTGTAAATATTCTCAATTCTCGTTAACTAAACTAAATAGAAATATATGAAAAGTGGTGCACGGAGTGTTATATTTCTCTTATTTCTATCAAAATGAAATGCAAAGAACATCTTTAACGGATAGGCCATTTATGCTTCAAAATTAAAAACAAAAATTTTTCCTTTATGAATTTCAAAAATATTTCTGTAAAATGCCATCAGAATTATGTTTAACCACTTATAAGTTCATTTTGATACAGTTTATTACTATCGGTCAATCTAACAGCTATCGTGCACAGTAAAGTTTAAACATCGTCACATGTAGCTTATGCAACACCTCACTACCACTATCATGGCGATTGCATTTTACTTCAGTTATTTATTTAATTTATTACACAACATATTTGATAACTTACTTAAGCAAATATGTAGAACCACGTGTTGAGTGAAGTTAAAGAGCGACACGATTGGCGATTAATACAATAATAGGTACACTTAAAAACCAAAAAATAACGGAGATTAATTTAATTCACAGTTAACAGTTATTGTGTGACAGTTAAAGAGTGGTTAACTGTACTGATACACTTCAATCAATCAATCAAGTTCACGCTATATCCCGCATGTAGCGGGATAGGTAGAGGGAACCTAGGGTTTTGAGCCTAATTCTGTAGGCATTGATTTGGGCAACTCAACGCCGCTCTTTGCCTCGTTATCAGAGCGAAAAAAAGGAAATGTTAAATATTTCATTTCCTTGTTCCGAAACCACTAGTTTCGATTCCCACATGGAGAATCGCAAGAATTCCAAGGAATAAACAGAAAAAAAGACCATTTAATTAAAATATACATCTAATAACAAAATAAGTAAATTTATAATTATGTTGTTCAAGAGAAGCTGCGAGTGATTCGCTAGTTTAAAATATAAGTAGATACTACAGCTCGTAACAAAAATTAATAACAGAAATTAGAATGTAAGCTATCGATATCGTAAAAGATTTTTAATACTTCAGGTTTTTATGATTGATACGATATTCTACTTTTCAATTTTTCTAAACCGGGTTAAAGTATTTTTATTAATTTATAGTTTTAATTTACTTCCTTATCGTGTAATTAGTTGGTTTTTGGTAGGTTAGGAGGTATATAGATTCATTTCCGTGTAGTGGCCCCCATTTGGTAGAACTTTTTAATTAAAGTTAATTAAAATTAAATGCTAAAAGTATTGTAAAGTTTAGCTTCCAACCTAAAAACTATGGTTTATTAACAATATAGTTATATTATTCATAATATGAAAGTACTATTGATTTTATAAGCATTTAAGTAACTACATATTTCTTCCAATTACTTCTCCTGTAAATAAATATTCCTTAAAATAATGTGATAACTTGAAATGTGCTATACATTATACAATCCTAATTCTATACAGTTCTATACCAATATATTACATATATTTTTTGTATTTATACACTTAGAAAAAAACCAGGGCAATCTTATAGTATATTCTATAAATTAAACCACATTAGATCCACTAGTGTAGAGCAAGCCGCTTCATCTCTAAGGCCAAACGCATGTCACGTGCAACCAACTAATGAGTGGAAGATTTATGTAACAGCTTGTTGTCAGTGCATTCGTTACTGATAAGATAAAGCCCTTATTATGAGTGACATAAGGTTCATTATACCGCGAGGTCGTTACGAACTAGGTCATATGAACAGCTGATGGCCGGTCAATGCCCGCGAGGCTGTGAGGTTAATAACCCCGCACCCTTATGAAGGTTTTTCTCCCCTTTTTGTGAATATACACCTGCAAATAACAATGACACCAAATTTTAAGCGTAGCTTAAAATAACATAACGTCTTTTGTATATAACAAAACATGTTAAGTTATTTGCATATCAAAGGGCGCAAAAGTAGTGGGTTCGATCCCCAATCATGGAAATGCCTGAAGAACAATTTAAAAATAACTATTAACTATTAAATATATTATTTAATATCATAGTCCTATTAAAACAAAAAGCAGCGTTTAATTCCGCGAGTCAACTCTCGAAAATGGTGAGGGTTCTTTCTGGTAACCTTGCAAAATAAATTTGTTTAATATGTTATATACCTCAAGTATGTGTTCTGTGAAATTAGGCAATATAAGACACCAAAAAGATATGAGCCATCTGAAGTGGTTAAGAGTTCAAATTCTTAAGTATTAGATAAAAATAACATGTAAAATAGTGAGAAGAGGACAATGTAATAAAAATAAATCTATATATATAAAATCGAAAGGTCACTCACTTATCACGAAATCTCAGAAACTACATGTGCTAGGAGTCTCAAATTTTGCATAGGAGCTACTTATAGGACGTAGGTGCTCGCTAAGACGGGAATTTGCAATATTCGACTTCTATGGGGTTGTTTTTAGGGTTGAAAGTTTGTATGAAACTTCGTTACTACAAATGCTAGGAGTCTCAAATTTTGTATAGACGTCACTAGGGCGTAGTCATGGAGACAGAAATTAATAATAACATAGTTGACGCGGGTGCAACCGCGAGCGGGCCGCTAGTATTATATAAGTTTACTTTATTTCAATATTGATGTGAGGTAAAATGCGTACGTGACTTAAATATTATACTTATTGCTTCTTTTTAATGAGTTAATGGCGTAATGCTATAGCTATTATATAGTTGATAAGTGTAATGACGACCTTCGAAACGAAATGTCCTGCAAACTGTGTCACCTTCGACTATATATAGTTTAATAATAAAAACATGACTCATAGTCAGTATAAAATAAAATTAAATCTATTTGCTTTTTAAACATTAAAACGTGATCCCCATAAAATATACGATGGTAGAGGCAAAAATAATATATAATAAAAATATTTAAGTGCACTTTTATGTGCCTAATAATATAAACAAAATAACCATTCTGTTTGTTCGTAAATTTTTTTAAATTGTTTTTTTTTTATTTTTATAATATACGAGAGTTGTATGTGAATGATTTTTATACACCAGGGAAAAACCAGAATATTCTTAAAGAAATGCATCGTTGGCTTCAAAGAGCTTAATTTTTTAATATTAAAGCGAGTTCCGAGCGAAGCAAGCAGAACGCGCAGCCGGCATATTACAATAACTTTTTTACCTTCAAGTATTATTAAGTAAGTATTCTACACTTCACAGGATAGGCAGGAAGAGGCCAGTGTCAAATAACACTTTTCTCCACATTCCATGCATTCGTCATTCGTGCTTCGTCTCAAACGATCAGAAGCTTAAAAACATTTTAATAAACCTTCCTCTACTCCAAGAGTCACGACCGCCACCAGCACCTTATCTAGATAACAACTCCTATAGCTATATGTAATTATCTAAGCAATTAGTTATGAATGGGACTGCATTATAATGGACAGTCATTTAACATCTGCTGAAGTAAAATTTAAATATAAAAGAGAAAGTCGCCACACATGTTCTTTGTAAGGTAAAATGTCTCTTTATGAGACATGTGACATGTCTGTTAGCTAGAGTTTGTTTAAATAATATTGATATTAATATTTTTATTTAAATAAAATATATATTAGTCGTATAGAAATATCTATACTAATATAATAAAGCGGAAGAGTTTGTTTGTTTGTTTGTTTGTTTGTTTGAACGCTAAGATCTCTGGATATACTGGTCCGATTTTCATTGTTTTTGTTTTGTATGAAAGCTGCATTCTTCAGAAGTGCTATAGGCTATATAACATTACATTACACATATATACTAATATATTTGAAAGTACATTCTAATTTGACATGCAATTTATTCTGCCATGTTAATAACAACCGTCGCGTCGCTACGCAACCGTTACCGCGACATTTTGATATTCATCCTTATGAAAATAAATATAATAGTCACTATTAACATTTTATCTAGATTGAAATTATAGTTTACTGTATAGCATTCTAATAAATAGTTAAGGAGATGTCACTGATTCCAAATGACCTAGCTTACGGGCGCCATAGTATGACCGACGCGAACGGGCAGATGACATTGACGGACATTTATAAATTTTCATACATTTTCGAACTATTGTAAATGTTTATGTAATTATTTGCTGTTTATAATTAATTTAAGCTACACTTTGGTTCTCTTCTTATTTTATTTGATATTGCCCGCTAAAATCATCCTACTTAATAGAGAGAAATGTTTAATTATTTCGTAGAGTCGATATCTATGTACGCACGCACGGAAAACTTTAGGTACTTTTTCTAATATTAAGAATACCTATCCTTTAGTCACTTTTAATCCTTTTGTTGGTTCATTTCAATAACTCAGATATTTTTTTCTAATAATATGTCTCTACTTATTATTCTTTTTGATTATTAAAGCTTATATTTTCTTACTAATTCTATTGAAAATTGAAAATAATTGCATGAATATATTTAATAAATATTCTTATAGTTGAAGCAGGCGTAGCCGCGTCCGGGTCCACTAGTGTATTATAATAGTTTTTTCCTATTTTTTTAATGGTATTTTTCTTTATTTTATTAGGGTTCCGTACTAATTAATTAAAAACAAATCAAGAGAAAAGCTCTTCTTTAAATAAATTACGAAAACTATCATGCTTATACCAACCAATCATTTCCGGCTATCGAAAAAACGGAGAATAATGAAAAAAAAACCGAATATAAAATAGCGACATTTCCTCAATCACTAAATGGTAGAGGCAATTAGTGACGAGAAATTGGGACGCGCGCTGTAGGGAGCACAGTCACGTACGCACCGAGCCGGCCTTGTTTACGTTACTATAGAATACGGACAGGCTCGCCTTGTGTGCCTGATAGTGGACAGTTTTTTAAATAAATATGTTATAAGTATGTGTTTTAAGATGTTTTTTTTTCTATGTTATTTGTTATAATTTCTTAGTTTATTAGAAAAAAAAACCAGAATGAAATATATATATATATATTTTTTCATCAGCCTATCGCCGTCCACTGCTGAACGTAGGCCTCCCTCATCAAGCGCCAACCAACCCGGTATTGGGCTTCTCGCATCCATCCGGTACCAGCCACTTTAAATCAAATATAGAACGATACAAATACAAAAGAAATCATAACATAAAAATGGAATTTTGTAAAGTTATTCTTTTTATTAAAATCAAAATTAAATCAGCTTCGCGCTGTATCCCGCATACAGCAGGGTAGACAGTGAGAACTTAGTGTTAAGACACTACGGTGAATTTTAGGGGCATTGCGTTTGAGCTATCTTGTCTAAAGAGCGAAATCTTATAAGTGATTCATATTCTACGTATAAGTGAAATTTAGGACACTTAAAAAAAGAGATGATTTAATAATTCTGTTTACTTCCATCGCTTATCAAAAAAGATTACTATAGATAATTCTTTATCTAAGACGAACACTCTTAGAGATTTATGAGAAATTTAATAGAAAATATTGTTGATTTTTCTACAATTTCACACCTTCATTTCCTGCGTAGAAAAGTAGACAGAAGGAAACTAGTGTTAAGACACTCTGTTCCCCACGTACCGCCGAAATTTTTAAATATTTGCACATTGAGCACAAAACAAATATTTAGAAAAACATTGAAAAATACATTTCTCATTTTTATTTTATTATATAAGACATAATCGATGATGCGGAATTAACTGATCATTTACTCTGATCGTTTTCTCCGTTTTCTTGTTCATAAACTTTTAGACTAAATTTTTTATCTTTATTATTAACGTTTTTCACTTTATTCAATTACTCGAATTAAACTTTTTGTGTAAATTTTTTATATACTGACAAAAGCAACGGTCGTTGCTGGTTTCGTGTAACGATTATGTAACATCCGTTTTCATTTGTCTGTCAAGGTCACCTATACAATTAGTTTTTCTTTTTCTTAGCTTCACGCTGTATCGCGTAGCTAGCGCAGGATAGGCCGAGGGAACCTAGTGTTAAGATGAACCGTTCCCCTTAAGACTTTTCCGTTCCCCACTTTCCACCGAATTCTAGATATATGACGTGTTGAGTGGCGGAACTTAACGCCGGGTTACTAGAACCAGCAAAAGAAAATATTACATATTTAATTTCCTCGAGTGGGGATTAAACCTATAGTGCTTACAGTCCCGCCGCCACAGCTGGCCTCTTGGAGGCCTAATTAATAATTATATAATGTTTACAATTACAATTACTCTTCCTATATTGTGTTATGTTTTATTATTATGATAGCATATAGATATCACGTGTTAATGATAAAAAGTAAAATAATGACAATATGTAAATAGATTTAACGTGTAGGTACCGAAATGTTATAATAATATTATTGTCATATAATTATATTTTATAATTAAACTAATATCATTATTAACTTGTAAACAATTATATATATATAATTTATATTATATTTTTTGTAATGTCAATAAGTGTCAGAGATTAGCTTATCTCGCTTACCAGTTTAACAGATAAGTTGTTAGAACAAATATATACAGTAGCTTCAATTTTAATATTTTTGGCCTTATTTTTGAAGAAAAAATTGGAAAAAATCAAGCCACACAGCCAAAATTTAAAAAGTATTATAATAGATAGACAAAAGAAGCTACAAATTATGTCAATCAAGAAAGATTATGCCAATCATGCCAAATGTAAACGCGACAAGTTGTGGGTTCGAATCCCACTCGAGGAAATGAAATATTTAATATTTTCATTTCGATAGAAAATGTGGAACGGACTGTCTTAACAGTTGATTCCCAGGTCTACTCAACATGCAATGTCTCGAAAATTGGGAACTGAGTGTCTTATCACTAACCCTTTTACATGCGAAATACAGCGTGAGGCTAATAAAAAATCGCAAGCAAAGCCTAGTATTCTTAGATGTATGTATTTATGTTCTATGCATAATTACTTTATGTACCGTCTTTTAGTTTTAAAACTTTTAAGTCACGCGAATCACGACATGCGTCACGGCCTCGAGGTGAAAGGGATGCACGTTGCCTCCTCAGAAGCGCTTAAAACTATGTAATTGGATATAAAATGCGTATGCATGTGGCTTAATTAGTAGGAAACCTTTGCTATAGGTATATTTATTATATATTTTTTGCAATTACGAAAAATATATACAGTGGGTAAAAAAAGTATTTGCACACCTAATTTTTTTGAAGTTACACCTAGAAAAACACAGAATGATTTCAGTTAATTATTGAATTTAATAGCTTAATCTATATATATTTAGAATTGATTATTAAAAATTCTTAGAAAACAGAAATAAAAAAATTAGATGGTAAAAACACCTTTTTTAAAGTCAAATAAGTATTTGCACACCAACCATTCCCTAGATACAATGTTATTCCCGCGACATTTTGACACTTTAGGTAAAATGTGAACATTGTATGTATACATGTGAACATTGGGAAACGTATTCTAATAACGAGACATTTGTTTAGTGTTCAGAAAAAATCTTGAAGTCAACATGCCGAAAGAATTTGAACTGTCGTTATCGACGCGTGAAGAAATTATTTTACTCCGTAATGAAGGTTGAAGTTATCGCCAAATCGGGTCAAATTTAAAGTTAAATTACTCGACTGTGTAGCAAAGTATAAAAAACCGAGAAGAAATGGGTAGTGTTGAAAATAAGGAAAGGTCCGTTCTTCCGAAGAAGCTCAGTACGAGAGAAAGGCGACAAATTTTAAAATCGGTACAAAATAAACCATTTACAAGCGCTCAAAGCTTAGCAAATGATATCGCGTCAAGTTCAGGTAAGGTTGCCTGTGCCCAAACTGTAAGAAACGTACTGGGTAATGGTGGTCTTCGTAGCCGAACAGCGAGGTAAAATTCTTTCATAAGTGAGGCCAATATAGCAAAAAGACTAACTTTCGCGAAAGAATACTTAAATACCCCTTTAGAATTTTGGTACAATTTTATTTTTTTCTGACGAAAGCAAATTTTATCTTTTTGGAACGGACAGAGAAACATTTGTGTGGCGCAAGCCAAATACTGAACTTCAGGCGAAACATGTGCATAGTACAGTCAAACACGGCGGTGGTCTTGTGATGGTTTGAGGCTGCATGACAGCAAATGGTGTGGGAAACTTGGCTCTTATCGAAGGAATAATGAAAGCAGTAGATTACGGTAAAGTGTTGCGCGATATTTTGTCTTGCAGCGCATCGAAATTAGGCGTAAGTGGGACATACTACTTTCAGTAGGACAATGATCCTAAGCATACAGCTATGAAAACCTAAGGAATGGGTGATGTACAAAGTCCGTAGAATGCTGAAACTCCACCATAAACGCCAGACATCCACCCAATTGAAAATTCATGGCATCTGCTGGATTAAAATTTGAGGAAAATGAAATTTTTAAATAAAAATGATTTGAAGGGTGCTTTGGTGGAGAAATGGGCTCAAATCTCGATTTAAACAACGTCCAAATTGTTGGAATCGATGCCAGGGAGATTGCAATCATTGATGCTAATGGAATGCACACAAAATATTAAGTGTCTTTTCTTTCATTTATTATAGATTTTTTTTACAAAATACGTACAAGCCGGTTGGTGTGCAAATACTTATTTGACTTTAAAATATGTGTTTATACCGTCTCATTCTCTAATTTCTATTTTCTGAGAAATTTTATTAACCAATTCGAAATATATATAGATTAAGCTATGAAATACAATAATTAACTAAAAGCATTCTGTTTTTTTGTAGATGTAACATCAAAAAATTAGGGTGTGCAAATACTTTTTTTACCCACTGTATATAAAAATGACAAAATGTAATGAAAATGTGGCGCCATTGAAAACCCAGTACCAATATCTATACGACAAATTTCTTCAGTTGAAAATCTTAAAAAGTTTTTTAAAACCCATACTTAAAAAGTTTTTTTTGATATCTTGGCAAGGATATCAGGTAAGTACGTACATGCTATGATGCCATCGGAATTAGGCTTGCGCTATCCCTGCTAACCACGATGAAGAGTATAGCATAATGAAGCAGCAGTTAAGTATATTATAAGTATCACTTATCAAAAGAAAATTTTACTTTTTATGTTAGGACAATATATAAGCATATTTACATAGAAAAAATTATGAATCTTGAGTTCAGCATACGTTCTAAATATAGCGTGTATTGTTAAAGCGATGATAGTACAACACAAGTACCTACCGCTGTTGAGAAAGGTCAACTATCCATAATTAAATTTAGCTGCGTGTTCGTGGTCCGCTGTAGGTATGTAGGTAGGTATTATTTATTGGTTATTTAATTATTTACACAGCATTTACGTCAAACCTGTTACTGTTATATATAACCTAATGATCTTTGATAACTTAGCCTTAATAAAAATAAACAATTACGTGAACGAACTGTCGTATCTTCATATTTTCTTATTTCTAGATACTAGTAGAAGAGCACTTACTTCGTGTTTCAAGTGTGTATAGATTAAAATATCAATTACGACAATGTAAACTGTAATTTAAATGTATACAAATTGTATGATGCGCAATTCTCAATTATCATTTTTTATCATTTTTGTTGATACAACCTTTCACTTTTAGAAAGATTTTGAGCGATTTATCTATTTAACTTATTTATCTAATGTTTGTTTATATAATTTAAATCCTGAAATATTTATTAGCTTACGGTTGAAAAACAAATCTTATATTATGTTACTGTAACAGATTGTTGAGGGTCAGAACTCAGCGTCGCGCTTTGCCTCGAGGAGCGAAGAAATGAAAATATAAATTTAAATAAATATTTAATTTCCTCAAGTGTGGATCGAACCCAGAGCCAGTCGCGTTTGTAGTCACACACCTGAACCCTGCGCTACGACTCACATATTAAAACTTAAAAATTGGAGAACACTCCGCCACCTAACACACTTTTAAAATATTAACATAAAATGTTGAACGAAATATGAAATTACTACTTTCAAAATAAAACATAAATACTATACCAAACAAGTACCGATTATTTTTATTAATAAGTATTCACGCGTTTTACAGGGAGGTCGTAGCAAGCCATCACTCCAATCTTTACCTTTAAGGGGTTTACCCTCAAAGGCTAATAAACAAATTAAGATTTAAATCTTTAACAACGTGGCTACGAGGCCAATCATGGCATCGGGGCACAAACGTTTAACTGCAAACGCGACAGGTTGTGAGTTCGATTCCCTCTCGAGAAAATGAAACATTTAATATTTTGTGAGTTCACGGAGTGTTAGAAACACTAGGCTCCCTCTGCCTAGCCTGCTACATGCGGGATACAGCGTAAGTTAAAAAAAAAGCTTAAACCAATATCTGAAAAGCTTTAAAACTTTTATTTATTTACTAAAGGCATAATAATAATTACATAGTATATAACAGCAAACAATGTTTCCTATATACGTTATATCCTGGCTTAGTAATAAGCTGCTATGTTTATATTATATAATTAAGTATAATTTCTGCATGTCCAATAGATAAATACCATCCTCCCTTAGTTATAAATTATGAAACAGCTAGCAAAGATATATTACTACAATCGCCTACAATTATACGACACAAATTTTTAAGTGCCAATTATAACTTAATTAATGAAAATCTAGCAGCAATAAATTGGGAACTATTATTTCGAAATTGTGCCAATGTAAATGAAATGACGGAAGTATTCTATAAAGAAATACGTCAAGTAATTGAAGCTTGTGTTCCAAAAAAGATAATAAGGAAAAATAATTTATATCCCATGTGGTTTTCTGCTAACTTAATCAAAAGATTAGCTGAAAAAAATAAATACAGATTACGTTTTAAAAAATATAAAAACCCACTTGATGAAATTGAGTTCAAATTACTTCGAGACAGGTGCGAACTTCTTATAAGAAAAGATTATAAAAATTACATCGACAGAGTTGAGAATAATATATCTATTGACCCTCAGTTCTTTTATTCATATTTAAAACAAAAACGATGCAATAAATGTGACTATCCAGCTATTATGACACTAAGAGGTTCTACGTTTACTAATGGAACAGACATTGTTAAGGAATTTGCTAATTATTTTTCTAGCGTATATACTCAAAACAAAGCAGCAACGTCATTTAATCTGAAAAATAATTCGCTGAGTGAATGCCAGGTATCTTATTTGCAAAAAATTTATATTACCGAAAAAGAAATAGAAAATAAATTGAAAAGTGTAAAAGCGAACAAAGGAGCTGGGCCAGATGATATACCCCCAATTTTTGTAAAACGCTGCGCACTATTTTTAACTAAGCCCTTATTTCTTATATATAGAAAATCTTTGGAAGAAGGAGAATTTCCCAAAATATGGAAGAAAGCACGGGTTGTACCCATATTTAAAAGCAACGACAAAAAGGAAATATCAAACTATAGACCGATATGCATATTATCTATTTTTGGCAAGATTTTCGAATATTTCATCTGTCAAGCACTTAATTGGCATATGAAATCTATATTTACTGAAGATCAGTATGGTTTTATTAGCAAAAGGTCTACCACGTCAAATTTGGTTTTATTCGTAGATAATTTGTCAGAATCCGTCGATAAGGGTAGCCAAGTAGACTGTATATACACAGATTTTGCCAAAGCGTTCGATGTCGTCAGTCATTCAATTCTTATAGATAAACTTGAGATTTATGGTATTTATGGAAATCTACTGGACTGGTTTAGATCATACTTGATCAATAGAGAAATGAACGTAGTTATTGCAGGATATAAATCCCATACGTTTGTTGCAACATCAGGAGTACCCCAGGGCTCTCATCTGGGACCAGTTTTATTTGGAATTTTCATTAATGACATAGTAAAAAATTTTAAAAATTGTCATTTTAATTTGTATGCTGATGATCTCAAGTTTTATAAAGAAATTAATGATATAAATGACTCATTGTTAATGCAGCAAGACCTGGACAATTTAGCTGTTTGGTGTAATGAAAATGAATTAAAATTGAACTATCAGAAGTGTTTTGCTATTACGTTCAGTAGAAAGGTACATAACTTTAATTTAATTATAACTTAAATGGAGAGACACTGAATAAGACAAAACAAATCAGAGACTTGGGCATCACAATTGATAATAAGTTAAGCTTTGTACCTCATATTGATAATTTGTTAAAAACAACA
>HE668011.1:0-19861 GCA_000313835.2 Heliconius melpomene melpomene | reverse complement strand
CACCGTGTTTTGTCATGCTACCAGAGCAAAGAAATGAGACACATCCATTTCCTACACATTGTAACAAACTTAGATTGTCAACGCTCAGGAATCGTACCGACAACCATCCTATACAGACAAACAGATCTTCGATAATATATTTATAGCACAAACCGTTATTCAAGTCAAACCCAATTATACATTCTATTGAGGATTACGTGGGTTAGTTGCTTGTGTACACCCGCTGCTGCCGGGATTGATCTCGGTTAGAGCAAATAGTGTTGCTAGCTGGTGTTTGTCACATGTGACTCTCATTATAGGTTAAGATCGTGCGTGGGTTTAGTTAAAATTAATAAATACTTACCTTAAAGCCAGCACAAGGGTGTGACTGTAACGCAACGGTTGTGAGTTCGATTCCTATTCGAGGAAGTCAAATATTTAGTAACGTTTATATTTTCATTTCTTAGCTCTGATATCGAGGCAAAGCGTGGTGTTGAGTTCTTCCACTCAACACGCAATGCCTCTAGAATTCGGCAGAAAGTGTCTTAACATTAGGTTCCCTCTGCCTAACCTGCTGTGTGCGGGATACAACGTGAAGCGTAACTAATACTTATACAGTTTTATATAACTAAAATTTACTTACTTTTAATTGCGCGGCGAAACATTTAATATTACAATTAAATTTTAATATTAAATGTTTCATTTTAATTTCAGGAATCGTACCCACAACCTGTCACTTTACAGTTACAAGCTTGTGCTGCTGCGCCACCGCTACCTTCAAGATTAAGAACAGCATCCCTGAATTTTTATTGAATAAACTGTAAATGAATTTCCATTGCGCAATCCTAAAAAGACTGCCAAACGAGAGTAGATACTATTGTCCCATTTGGCATATTGAGCGGGTTTTATAATTAGCCTGGCTAAGTTTTTATTTGAGGTGGAATAATTAAAACTTTTTAGTCGGCTGCATTTAACTTATTTTGTATCAACTTATTTTATATTGTAAGCTTTAGTTGCATTTTTATTTATATCTCTTCAGCATCTTCATATAACAGTTTTTAGTATTTGTAAAGCTTCACAAGGAGACGTCCGAGAGACTTTCAGCAGAGGAAACCTAGTGTTAGGACACTCCCTTCGCAAGTACCTGCTAATTTTTGATATTATATTAATTAATATATTTTTGTAATAATATTTTATTAAAGGCTGTCTTATTAAAATTGGAAAACAGAATAATTAATCACTCCGAATATAATTCCAGTTGTATGGATGGTTTCATATGTACCAATACAAACTATACGAGTATAGATTACAAATTAAGCTTTTACTTTGTCAATGTCAAGTAAAATAAGAAAAACATGGAGGAGAGAAGATTATAAGGAAAATGGAAATTCTAATGACAATTTATTTCTACATATCGAAAAATAAGACTAAAAACCAATATGAAATTTAAATATTGTATGATAGTATGGTTTATTTAACTGTACTAGTATCATATATAATCTAATAAGCTCAGGAAAAAAAAATCAGCTTTTTAGAAAACGTATAAAAAATCTACCTAGCGGAATTGGAACCCGGAAACCATCCAAGAGGCTTCAAGAGACGCGCGTCCAACTCTCGCTACGTTCAATTTCTTAGACATTTTCTAGAAAAGCTATTTTCATAATAGCTAGATCGGTTTTTAATTAGTATAAAGACGCTTCGCGGTAATCCAGCATTTACCATGTAATTTGTCTCGATGACAATCAGCCTGTCAATTCCAGCCTTGAGCTTATAAATTTTCCTTCTCTTTATCTTTTAAAATTCTAATTCTATTATGCTTAAGATTGCTCTTTAGAATATAATCTTACTTATATTATGAATGGGAAAGTTAGTGAGTTTCTGAGGCCAGTCGTGGCGCAGGGCCACAAGCCTGTGACTGTAATAGCGACAGGTTGTGGGTTCGATCTCGAGGAAATAAATAGTTACCCCCCGGATTTTGATGGGCTCCCTCTGCCTATCCTACTACATATGTTGTCAAATTGTGATTATTTGTTTTTTTTTTTCACGCATCTTTAGCACTTCGTACAATACAATAGGGAATTTGCCTATTTAATGGCGGGTTTTAAAGTCGTTGTCTTTCTTTGCCTAAACAAGCATCATTAAGTAGATATAGAATCTGAAACAACGTAATATTTATTTGTAATATAAACACATGTACTTTTGGCAGACCTTTCTCATATAATACAAGATATTCTTGATTTCACTGCATTAAGTAAAAAAATACTTGCACAACTTTTTTTTATATAATTGAATGAAAACTTAATAGACATTTTCATTACATGCCCGAACCTTCAAGGTCGGACTCGTTACGTTTTAGGTGAAATTAATTAGACATTTAAGGGGTCAACGATTTTATCACCAAATGTAAACGACTCGGAGGACAAGGTTAAAGAAATTTATGTACTAGTACATGTTTCTTTAAATGAGTGAATTTGGCATTTAGTGAGTGTATAAATGTATACTTAAGTATAAATAAAATGTGCCATTACTCCATAATTGTGCAGTTATAATTACTCTACTGTATATGCGGTGGTAGTGATTTCGATTCTTGCTCGGGGTAAAATTAAATCTATGCTATCCTATTTCTAAAATAACGAATTACGAATAATGTGTTATGCTTATAACTATTCATCTTTGTCCATAACGTTTTAGTAATTTAAAAAAATAATAATTTAGGTATTAATTGAAGTTAAAAAAATTAGCATCCTTTCTCATTGTTTCCTGTTTCCATAGAAATTTCGAGAATTCTTCTTTAGTGCTCCTCATCTCTTTCTATATGCCAAATTACCATTTCTAAATTCAGTAGCTTCTTCAGTGCATTGTCTGTTCGTCACTCAGTACCTCACGAAAGTGTTTTAATATATATAAATGAATGAAAAATAATACTTTTACCTATACTTAAACAATATAGAAAATATTGACGCCCTCCATCTTTATAATAACGGCGTATATTTTAAGAAAAGATAATCTTAATTACATTATACATTAGCTGCGGCAAAATATATTCGAGATTAAATTACGCCTTTGTGTGAACGAAGTTTACTCTAGCTACCCTTTTACCTATTGGCCTTAATTTGTTTTCTGTAACGAAATATATCCATTTACCTCGGTTTGTGTTTTTGATAAATTTAAAGAACTACTTTGCGAGGCTGCCTCAAAACACGTAAATATTTGATGTATTTTTAAATACTAAAATAATGGCACAATAAGACCATCGTTGCGCAAGGCCACAAGGGTGGGACTGTAACGCGACGGTTGGGGGGTCGATCCCCACTCGAAGAAATTTAAATTTAGCTTCTCGGGATACAGCGTGAAGCAGATTTTTATTCAGTTTCATTTGAAATGTTTATGTCTATAGAAGGATTAATATAATATACATTTTTTTATAGTTAAAAAATATGTAATAACGATTTACCTCGGTTCGAGTTTTTGATGAATTTAAGGAACTACTTTGCGTCGTTTATTATTCATTAAGCCTTCCTCACATTAGCAACATTTAATATGGACGTCTGTAAGTTAATTTAAGCGATCCATTTAGATATTTATTTAAGTATACTGCGGCCAGTGAACTAAACTAATTTTAACTATCGGTAAATATTATTTTAGTTTTTTAGTTTCTCGTATAATTTCGCAAATAACAGTCTTCCTCCTGGCATTAATCTCAGCTAATTAATTCCGCAAATAACAGTATAGGCAGATATAAAATACGGTCATCATGTGTGTTGAGTGGCAGACCTCAACGCTGCATTCTTGTTATTGTAGGAGAACTGACAATAATTCATTTTCCCAAGTGGGAAACTCATAAGCCTGAGATGGACTACGCCATCGTGCTTTTCATATTTATTCGCTTTTCTGCTCTTTCACTTCTTTCCACGAATATTCACATAAAACTTTACTTTTTCTGTTGTAAAAAAATTGAATATTTCACTACAGTTAAATATTTTTCATATAAATGCAATGAATATTTCTTAAAAACACATACAAATTCATTCTCAATAACTTAAAAAAAAACTAAATATTAATTTTTCTCTTATTCTATCATTCCTCGACGGTTGACTTGCCATAAACCATCAATCAGTTATGTCTCTATTAAAGCATGTTAAATATTCTTATAAAATACTTTACGTAGTACAAATTTATAAATAGTTTTCCAACCACCCAATAAATAATTAGAAAACAAGTAGCTAAAAATACAGTGACGTGCGATCCTGAACAGTCACTCCGTGTTCCGCTTACCGCTTACCGCTTACGTAACGTCAAATTAAAAGGAATTGCTTAAATCTTGGCAATGTTCCTACAGTTCTAGCTCTAAACGAGTTCAGTCAGAGTATCAAAGTAATGGGGAAACTGCGAATGAACAGCGAACAGTTAAAACTGTTCATCAAATGGATAAATTAAGTTTGCTGTAAGGTAAAAGTAAGTATTGAGAGCTACTTGGATTTTCTTTGCAATGTTTGTTAGGTTTAATTGTGTTTTGTTAAATAATTCTGGGTTGCAAGTTTTATATATTGATAGTATTTATTAGGGTTCACGCTTTACCCGTTTATAACAGGGTAAGGAGAGGGAACCTAGTGGTGAGACATTCCCCTCCACTATATAACATTTATAACCGATTCAATAAAGCAGTGCATTGTTAACAGTTCTTTCACTTGTCCTTTCGCATATTTAACATTGGCGACGAGAGTCACTGAAAAACTTTGAAAAAAGAAAATTAACCGATATTCAATTTTGCTGAATTCAGGCATTGCGTGTTGAGTAGTGGAGCACAACGCCGTGCTTAGCCTCCAGAGCGAGGAAATGAAAATGAAATTCAATATTCTATTTCTTCGAGTTGGAATTGAACTCCCCATCTGTCATGTATATCAATATGTCTAAGACCGTCAAGTTGATTTTAACATTAATAAAACCAAACCTCTTATCTCGTTTGGAGAATAAAGAAAACAAATTTTCTACAAACATTTATTAAAAGCTTACAAAAAGCACAATACCGATTGCACAATAATCGTATTGTACAGTCCATTCCATGCTGGTTCAAAAAACATGCCTTCCCAGCAATTTGGTTTAGTTCCAACAGTCTCCAGACACTTGCATAAACATTTACGACCTTGTTAGATCTGATCCAACTTTGAAATCCCCCAATCTTGATTCTATTAGCTTTCATAGGAAAATTGTACAGTAGTTCAAAATCTCATTGTCAGAATAAGAATGTTATCAGTTCTGGTAGATCGAATAAGGGTATGGAATTTACGGAGTTGTAATGGCGAGAGTAAATTTTATTCGCTTCGTTCTATTTCTAGTGTATATTTGTTTTAGTAGGTAGTATTAGGTATAAAGATTTATTTATATTGCACGCATTTGTTTACACGCTATGGTTGTTCAATTGTCGATCGCGTGCATTTATTTGGTGAGATTTGTTAGTTTCAAGCAACATTAGTAATTTTTATAATATTTTATTGATATTAATCAAAACAAATTGCATCGATTTAGATGAAAATTATAGTGTAAAATGTAAAGATAGGATAAAACAGAATAGAAGTACAATAAGATGAAGAACGCACTTAAATAAAAGCACTTTCAAATTATATATAACAGCAAAACTCTATACTGTCCATATGAGAAGAAACCACTGAGCATTCCGTGGGTTCATTGCGGTTGCCGGGCCAATCGCGTTGCACAGTACTATTAACCTCCATCGTCCTCCATAAACTGACAACTAATGAAAATAATTTTAGTGCCGCCTTCACAGTACGTTTAATCTAGAAAATAATTAGTGACGACATGAAACAATCCAAGATATTTAAGTAAATTATATATTTTTCCTTATTATATCTCTAGCACCTACTTTTTGTGAAAAGTAGAGAGCAGAGTGTCTTAAGATATGAAGCTGAAAAAAAAAACTTAACAGCAAAGATAAAATGACATAACAAAAGCAAAAGAACCGTTATTTGCTAAATTAATTAATTAGTCAAGCAAGTGAACTTTTAATTCACGTCAATGCGAGCGTAAAATTAAATAAACACCTTCGTCGTCCATACAATATGTGAGACGTTGCGTTAATAAGAATTGTTCCCGAATTCCCCCAAAATACGTTCCCTTTGATAAAATTTAAATTTATTATTAGGTAAATGAAGTAGCAAAATGTATTATTAAATAAAGTTTAATATTTAATAAAGTAATGAAAGTTGAAAGTTTTATACATCTACCCACTGTTTTGTAATATTTGGAACTAGGTACGTTATTAACAATTTCCAAATAACTGGTACGTATTGTAGCAAGTTCTCTGTCAGTAGTTAATTAACGCAAACCGCAACGACTGTGTTGCCTAGTCCAACTTGTGGGCTAAAAAGTAAGTGGATTTTGTTTTAATTTACAAATTAAATATTTTTTTTTTATATAGAAGAAATAACTTTTGATTTGTATGTGTTGGACTATATTCTAGGTTGTTTTGTGTACTCTTATTTTTAAAAAGCTCGTGGGTTGGATCCATCACTCGAGGAAATGAAATATTTAATATTATCATTCCTTCACTCTGGTGTCGAGGCCAAGCGCAGCGTTTTGTTCCGCCATTCAATATATATGTGCGGAATACAGCTTGAAGCTGAAAAAAATAAAATAAACAAAAAAATATTCCTTCTAACTGTCACGCACCGTCTATAATAAGTTTAAGATTGATGAAGTGACGCATCATTAGACTTGTTTTGGTTACCGCAAGGCAATAGAGGCTTTTGTTTATAAAATACATGAAAGTATACTTACTTTTGTTATATGTAGACACAGATTTTGCAATTTAAACAAAATTATTAAATCGCTGGTTCTTATAGTTTGGACTAAACCGTAGCAATGAGCATCCGTGTGGGAGGACACTACAGCTCACAAACTTTTCCAGCAGAGGGTCTGTGAATAAGCAATTTTACTTTAGAAAATTTTGTAATTTATCGCTTTTGACTTAAGATCTACTATTCTTAAATATATAAAATATTTAAATATTTTTGTAGCTTCATCTTGAATCTTGCTGATTTTGAATCTAGCTAAGTAGGCACAGGAAGCCTAGTGTTAAGATACGCCGCTCCCCACTTTACCGGAAATTCTGGAGGCATTGCTTATTGGGTGGCGGAATTCAACGCCGCGCCTCGACACCAGCGCGATGAAATAGAAATATAAATGTGAATAAATAGCGGAGAAAATATGAAAATATTAAATATTGCATTTCTCATTTCTCTCTGCGACTCAATTTGCTTTTTTTTTCAAAACTCTACTTACAGATAAGTTGAAAGTTGAATATGTGATAATCAAGACCTAAGCCCCTAACATTAAACTTTGAATGATGTTTACCTAACACAAGATGTATTATAATAAACTTTTACTTGTTTTGTATATCAAATAAACTTCGTGCAAACTCTTAACACTTTGAATCTTACCCGTGTCCAATTACAAAGACATTTTCGAGAGTTACAACAATTAGCACGCACGAAAAGTTGCCAGCTCGTTAAATAACGTAACGTTTATTTACTCGATTCAAAGACGGATATAGACTTAATTAAATAAATTGAATTCGCTTTATGCAAATAAAGTTATCTTTAAGTAAGGAATACGAAATAAGTTTGTAAAGCTAAATATTATATATATGTATATTTTGTTGGCTAATTTATATATTACTAGTATAGGTTGATATTGTTAAAAAAAACGTTAACATGCATGGTTAAAACGCGACAGTTGTGTGTTCGATCCCCACTCGAGGAAATAAAATATTTATTTATATTTATATTTTCATTTCTTCGCTCTGGTGGCGAGACAAAGACCGGCGTTGACTTCCGCCACTCAACACGCAATGCCTCCAGAGTTCAGTGGAAAATAGAGAACGGAGGGTCTTAACACTAGGTTCTATCTGCCTCTCCTGCTGTGCGGGATATACCGTAAATGTTAATATTTGAATATTTGAACAAAACAAGTGTTAATATTTGAATCCATTGATTAATCAATCATTCTCCACTATCTTATTTTAAAAGCTCTTCAAACTTATCCTTTGTGTAGGATGACTGTTGAAACGAAAATATACTAAATATAACTACGACTCCTCTTAGATCGAGACTCCTCTGTTAATATAAATTGAAACCACAACTAAAACGTATACTTAACTATCATCCAATTTCCAATCTGGCTATAAATAACGCATAATTAAAACAAAAATCTTACAAATTATAAAAAAATAACCTTAGAAGCAATAAAGATATTAATAAACAATCATTTTCTAAAATGTTGCAGACAAATCCAAGCCAACCAGTTCCACATTAGTAACTGCCTATCGACAGAACGGAGCTCTCAAAGTTATTCCCGTATAGGAACGAGACTATTTTCAATCATCCCTTTGTCGTTTTCCGATCGTGAATAGAGCCGACTGTTATTGTCAGCTTCTATGAAAACGTCACTCAAATTTATTTTCTGTGCAAAAAAGAAGTTACTTAGTGAGGCCAGTACAGTACCAGGCCAGGTACAGTCTTACTGTAAACGCGACTGGTTGTGGGTTCGATCACCACTCGAGGAAATTAAATATTAATTTTAAAACTATATTTCCATTTCTTCGCTCTGGTGTCGAGGCAAAGCGCGGTGTTGAGTGACGCCAATCAACACACAATGCCTTCATAGTTCTGCGGAAAGTGGAGAACGAAGTGTCTTAACATTGAGTTCTCTCTGCCTACCTGCTGTTTGCGGGATACAGCGTGAAGCTGAACGGCCGAACTTCTCCTATAAGATTAGGTTTTATAACTAAACCAAAGTATGAACTTAAGCAGGATAGACGGAAATTTAATTAAAATTTTTAGAAGAAATTTTTGTTAGTCCTTTGGCGTTGTAGATTATTAGGAGGCTTATTATTTTAGGGTTCGCTAAGTAATCAGATTGTTTTTTTTTGTGTACATGAATTTTGGGTAGTATAGGCGTTACGTAGCTTTATAGGTAATTAAGGAAAAGTATTTATTTTTTTTAATTAAAAACAGCTTGGTAATGAAATGGGGAAATTTGCTTCGTAAGCAAGTATGAATTATACTAATAAGTTGTTATCAATATATGTTAATATATGTTAATATATGTTAATATATGTTAATATATGTTTAAAAATTGGTAGGCAAACCGCTCACCACAAACTGCCTCCAGAATTCGGCGGAAAATAGGGAACTGAAGAGTTTCTTCTGCCTACCCTGCCGTAGAAAAAGGAGGTATACCAGTATTTTAAGCTTTGAAAAGTTGAAAAAATACTTTTTCTACAAAACATGTTTCGTCTCTACTTGCCAAGATCAGAAGCATGTTTATATTATATAAAAAAAGAGGTTACAAAATATCACACATCTCGACACAAAGGAAAGGATACCAATACGCATCAACATGTACGTTAGGGGTCCGATAGGGAAAGGGATTTTGAAGGTACATTTCCAATAAAGTACGAATAGGGAGTATACTGAGTGTAGGCACATTTGGACCGGCCCGTCGCCTTTCCAGACGAATTTAGGTAAATTCCTATTTTGCGACATGAGCAAATTTGTAATGGATCCTTTGAAAAACGGTTCCCAAATTGACGAGGAGTTCGCCCCGAAAACTCGATATTATACGGTTGGGCTGAATGTTGTTTTAGAATTTAAGGAACGGCTTTGTGACTAACTTTTCCAAGCCGATGGCTAAATGGTAATAAGGTGAACTAGAGGACGCAAAAGTTGGTACAGTTTTTATTAAAAACTATATTGGTACCTACCTTTCATTAATATGGGTACAAGAATACAGCTGCTTACAAAGTTTTAATAAAATTTGCTGAGCTAGGGTAAGTTTCCAATACAAATTCATCAAAACGTCAACGTCGTTGGGTCAAGTAATGAAATTATTGTTTTAGGTCTTAGTGGTAGTTTTTATAGTGTTAATTTTGCTTTGGATATACTTTATTTTGTTTTCCAAGAAAATTTATTGCGCTAGGATAAATATATTGTATATTGTAAGTATAAAAAACTTTAGAAATTACCTTTATTTATCATACATAACTTTAGGCAAAGGTTTATTATCTTACGCTTTCATATTGCTAGAACAATATTACTAAATAAATCAAAATGATCTCCTTATAAGATAAATACTTCTTACCTTAACGTTTCAAGGAAGTATCAGATATCTGGGTAAGAAACTAAAAACACATTTATTCACGTACGTTCGCAATCAGCGAAGGTGCGCCCAATAAATTCCAGTCTCACTTCACGATAAATCGAAGCTTCTAGAATCCCAAGGTTCGTAACGGCCTACAAATTGCCCGTAGTTACTGTTATTTACGTGATGCGGTTTTGAATGTACGCAATATATGATGGACATACGGTTGAATAATATTTATTGTTCACAGTTAGTGAGATTGGAGCAATACTGAATGAGTGGAGTGATCGCAATTATTCTATCCATTATAAATTCAAAAGTCACTCTGTCTGTCTGTCTGTCTTTTACGCAATCGAGGCCAAACCGCTAATTTAATTGTGATAAAATACTCATATAGATAGAGATATTTGAGGGTCTCGGGATGAACATAGGATACTTTTTTTTCTCATATTTGTATTATTTTCGATATATACCAATATATTGAAATACTTATTAATTTGACATGTAATTTATTCCGCCATGTTAATAACAACCGTAGCTATGCGACCGTTGCTAAGCAACGATTTGCAAAGTTTGTTGTTAGAAAACGTCACCCAAAATGAGCTTGCCCAATTTCATAAATATATTTAATAAATATTCGTATAGTTCAAGCGGGCGTAGCCGCGTTCGGGTCCACTAGTGTCTAAATATATTAGGTAGCTAAGAAAAATGAGCTTTTCTCAACAATTCTTCTTTTGTCGAAACATAAACTTCCTGTATTGTAAGCAATAGATTGTCTGACAAAATTCGAGGGCCTTGGGTTTGATTTTCATTCGGGGTAATAAAGACATAGCGCAGCGTTGAGTTTCGCGATTTAACACGCAATGTCTAATAAATTTCTCTCTGCTTCACAAATGAATTTCTCTTTCCTTACCTTGCTATTTATGTGGAATACAGCTTGAAGTTCAAAAGACAAATTTATCTTATCTTATAAGGTTTACCAGTATGAATTCGTTTTTATATCGGTTCATTATAAACTTCATTAGCGAAGACTAATTGTAACTACTTGTTTAAACTAATTTGCTGAAGTTCTAGCTTTGTGCTATTAAGTATAGGTAAATGTGAAGAATGATAATTATAATTTAGGCCATTGTTGCGCAGAGCAAGCGTGTGAACGCGTAATTGTAGGTTCGATTTCCAAACAAAAAAATGAAATATTTAGATAATATTCTCATTGTCTCTGGGGCAAAGAGCGGGGTTGAATTCCGCCACTCAACATGAAATGCCTCATGAATTCAGCGGAAAGTGGAAAACGAAAGTCTAATTAGGAATGAAGTGCTTAATATTAGGTTCCCAGGTTCCCTCTACCTCGCGTTCTATGTGCGAGAAGAGCGTGAAATTGTGTTTTGAAAATTAATTTCATTGTGATAATGTTGTATATCCTTCTGTTAGTTATCTTAACTTAATATTAGGTTTTAAATTATCGTTTTGTCTTGTATAGTTCCAGTTTTCTAATAATATATGTACATGAACAACTCGGTCATTATAATTTTTTTTGTTATTTAGCATAAAAATTGCGAGCTACTCTATACACAAAATATAATATCTCATACTTATACAATTTTGTTTCTTTCAATGTTCAATATAGCGAAAAGCAATTTAGAAATTTATTACATGAAAATTATAATAAACATATTCAATAGATATTATCATTTCTTAGGAACATTTCACGCTCATTGATTCCTGACGAACTGTACGACTGTTTTCGTGGAATGTTAAATACGCTACAAACTATGGATAAGATCGTAGCCATTATTATCCATTTTTCGAAATTGCCTCCTCCATGAATTACGCCCCCTTTATCCTATCCTTATCCTACCCCTTATCGCTGAGTTGGATATTTTTAAAGTAATAGTCATTTCTGTGAACGTGGGAGTCGCAAAAAATGGATTGTGCATCTTTAAATACCATATCGCGTGACTTCTGCTCTTTACTGGTACTTTTTTTCTTAATATTACTGTAAAGTTTTGTGAAAGAAATAAAAGGAACGTCAGTTCTGCTTGTAATTTAAAATTAATGTTTTATTTTTTTTTATATTTGTATAGTGTAATTGTACAGGGTATATTTCAATTTGTAATAATGAATTGAGGAAAGGTCCCTCTCTCTATACATTTCAGTTTAAAATATTAAATGTACAGACAAAATATTTTTACTGTTTTATTATAAGTATATAGTAGATAATAAAAAATTAAACACGTTTAATATTCGCAGTATTAATTAACAAAAATTTTGTAATAATTAATAACTCCATCTCAATATTTGTTAAATTTTCGCTTCCTGAAATCTTTTTTATGTCAATATTAATTATAACGAAATATATTTTAATACGATATTAAATTAATTTGTAACGCCAGCAAAATTGCCTTGGTAGTGGGTTTGGATCGACTAGGACGTTTTGTTATACAACTTTTTTTGAAAATGGATAAATGGAGAATTTAATTATATATTTTTATTCTTCACTTCAGACTGGGAAAACGCTAATGTTATGACGGTTCCTTCTTTCAGTTCAATTTTCGAGGTATTGCCATATTGTTTGGCGAAGAAATATAACCACTTCATTTAACGAATGGTAATCGAACCTACAACCGTATAGCATCTGACTATATCGCTACGATCTTTATCCTTTCAAATAACAATATCAAAAGAATTATTAAAATAACCAGAACGATTAATACATTTTATCTTTGATCTACATATAGACATAAACTAACTAGAAAACGAAGAATCGAATTTCCATTGACCACGCGTAAGTCACGCGAGGTATCGTTTAAGATTTTTTCCTTAATTCGCTTACTTTAGCCACGTATTTTATAGAATTCCTTTGACATGGCATCCAACCATTAAATCAGATGATTGCTACGTCAGCCCAAGGTAAGGTAAGTAAGGTAAAGGTGTCCTTTCTATGAAGTATTGGATGAGGTATTGTAAGCTTAAATAGTTAAGATATAAGGATTTTAATCGCTTGATCAAATATATTTTTTTAGTATTAAACGTATAGGTCTTTTGTTTTACGTGTAAAGGCAATGATTAAAGGCGGTTGATTTATGTTCGTATAATAGCTACGCAAGTTTTATAATAATGTCAAAGAGATATAAATAGTTGTCAGAATTAAATATTATACACATGTAATAAAATTTTTACACAACAAAATTTTTGAAGCTCTTCTCGTCTCATCCGTTCTCGTTCTCTTGGATATCAAAATTAATGGTATATCTAAACTTTTACATATTTAATAAATCATAATTTAAATCTTTTATAAAATACTTATAGACTTTATACCCTATATGCTGCTCCACGACATCAGCTGTTCCGGATATTACCCCGAATAAACAGTAAGACAGACAGATAAAAAAACATTTTAAAATTGTTTAATTTTGTTTGAATATCGTGTAAATAATTGTAAAAACACTTTTTTTTGAAATCACACACACAGACATTTCACTTTTACTCGTGTACAAATATTATTTTATAACTTTATCAACTATTCATACAATTATTTTATACCGACCACATTTAAGTAATTTAATATTTTGAAATTGAACTTTAAACATGCATGATACCTACTTACCGTGGGGAACGTGTTAAACCAAAACCGCGAAACTATCATTTAGTTAAAACTAGCCCTCTCTATACTTTACAAAGAACTTTATAGGTTTTCTATTTTAAAAAAAATCACGGGAAAAGGGACTTCACGGTTTTTCTCCAAATAGCAAGATTCCCTAATGCTAAAATACTCTATTCCCTATTTTCTGTCTAATTTTAGAGACATTGTATGTTGAGAGACATTGTTTTAGAGACATTGTTTTATAGACATTAACAACTTATGTAATGAATAACTTGTTCTTGCTCGAGTTACCAAACAATGACAATGGACAATAATTATTTACAACCAAAATTACTGATTTTACAAGACAAGGTAGTAAACACGCTATAATGATTATTCCTAAAAGCTTATACAGTTATGGTAGACTACGTTTCAGGCTTGAAATCACGTAGTAAAACCGTCGTTATTAGGGTTCCGTATTTATATAGAGCTCAAGATAAAAAAAAAAAAGTACAGCAACGGTCCGGCGTCCATCTGTTTATCAGTTTTTTTTGCATACATTTTACATACTCGTATTTACTAATTCTTATATTTACTACTGTCATTAAAAAAGTGATAACAGTAAATATTAGAAATGAATGAATGAACTGCTTCCGCAACAGGCGAAAAGTAAGGAATGGAAAGTCTTAATGGGACTGGACTGTCTTAACATTAGGTTCCAAGGTTCCCACTGCCTTCTGCGGGATACACCGTGACGCTAAAAAGTAAATAAATTAATTAATTAATCTCAAAATACAAAATACTGCTACGGAATCCGTTTAAATATAATACACTCGCACTTGGTCACTTTTATATTATTTACATGTTTTTTATTCCTGATTACAGTGTATCGATTCGAATTATTCAGGGTCTTGCGTGCTTCGCCCCAGTCGTGACCTAGTACTTTGAAATATTTCAACCTAGACTCAGCTGTAATAATACATCTAGAGCCGGTTGGATTGGTATTCGTGTAATTACAAGCGATTATATCATATAGCATGTTTATGATAGAAACTTATGTGACATGTAATGCAATTTACATGATTTTGAACACACTAGTGTTGAATTAATAAGCAGGTAAAAGAAGGTTTTTAATAATATTTGATTTTTTTTACTCAAATTCTTCTTTTATCTCTTTTAAAATTGTCAAGTGTCAAGATATTTTATTCTTTACTTTCCGCCCGAATTAGAATCATTGCTTGTTGAGTGATGCAACTCACCGGGCATCTCTATAATGATGTTGATGTTATCTCACTAGCGCTGTGGAATGAAAATAATTCAAAATGAATATGAATGAAATTGAAATTTATGTGAAATAGAATAATATTTCATTTAATATCTGCTTTTTTGTAATAAATAAGAAATTAATTAATGTTTTTATGGTTCACATGCATGTGTAACTATTTCATCTAAGTTAACTTACGTTCAATAGATTACAGATTATTTTTAATCTAGCACTATAGTTTACTAAAGATAATTATAGTTTATGTTCGTTATTATAGCTTGCATAAATTTTTTCCTTTGTGAATTTCATATTAAATACAATGAAGCAATACACAATTACAAATGGAATACATAATTATTTTTAATGAACTAATACCTCTATATTATAATAATGATTTTCAATATTGTAATAGCCTTCATTTAAGACTATGAAATTACAAGAAAATGATATTTTCCCAAATTTCTGTCATAAGATAAGAAAGGCTGAGAGGCGTACGTAATATGATAGCTTGAATGAGACCGGATTGCCAGTCATTACGAGAGATTTCCCCAAACACCTTGTGATTTCCATCTGCCACACCATTTAAGGTGTCCACACAGAATAGGCTAATTCTGCAAATATTATACGGCCGGGTCGGACGGAGGCGTTTACATTTTACCCAACGTTTGGGATCTCAATTGTACTAAACATAGAAATTCCACATTTCGTCGAGTCCACATTAAGTGAGACTTAAGGTTTCCTTTTATTTCCAGAGGAGATAAAAATGGTTCGGTATAAATTCGTCCAATCTTTCCACTTCGGTTAGCTTCTTCCGCCGTCGCGTGTAGCCTTTGACTTATTTGAAGTATTTCTCAGAATTGTTTTGAATACTGTCTTGATTTAAGATATATAGAATAGAATCCTTTCAAAACTTGGATACTATTTTTGTTTATTGGATTTGGTTCTGGTGTTTGTTAGCAATTAGCTGTGAATAGTGTGATTATTTTAGATTAAATTCCACTCAATTGTATAAAATGAAAGCTTCATAAAATTATTACTGACTATACTTGTTTATATCCAAGCGCCCCTAAGGAAGCGTTACTAAATGTTTCTGATAGATAGACAGACAGACGGACGGACAAACAAAATGACCTTATATATATGTATAACAGTACCTTTTTTTAAAAGGTATGGAATCCTAAAACACAAAGATGATAAAGTCCACGCAAACGAAGTTGTAAGAGATAATTAGAGTTTAGATAACTACATCCATCGACGCCATTGTGGCTTAATGCAACACCGTCTAACTTTAAACATGATGGTTGCCATTTCGATTCCCATTCAGGGAATGATTATATTTAAATTATTATTGTCATTGTCATACGTACAAGCATACGACTGTCAGCACAATGGTTGTGGGTTTGATTCCCACTCGACGCAAGCGCACGGCTTGCCTTGAAAATTCGGTGGGAAGTGTAACGGAAGTGTCTTAACGGGAACGGAATATTTCAACATTAGGTTCCCATGTTCCCTCAAAAAAATGATTCACCGAATTAACTAAGTGTCGAACAAGAACATAATTTTAAAAATGATGCGAGCTCGAGCACCGTAGGCCCGAGCGCCCCGGACGACGTTAATTTATTAAAGCCGGTATCTCGACGTGATGTGGTTAAAACACATGTACATTTTAATTGCAATTTTAAATAAACACATTCGGCTATTTGCTTTACTCTTGTTAAGTAAGCCGTTTGTTTCTGTGGCTTTGTACGTATTTGTAATGAACTCATCACCTTATATAAAGTAATGTTATATTCTATTTTATTTTATAAAATTATGAATAATTATATTTTTTATTTAATTAATTTTTAATATTCGAGGCAAACGAGTGATACAGTGTGAAGGTAAAAAAAAAAGAGTTATTCAAGGCTATTTAGCACATCGAATGTAGGTTCGATCTTTCCTCATGAATGTTTATATAATACAAGCGGACGCGCGCAGCTTCGCTTGCGTATTTAGGGGTGAATTTTAATAACCCATGAAACATGTGTTCGATTAAATATTTTTAAGAGTCTAAATTTCAAATTTTATAAAAATCAGTTGCGATTTAAAGATTTTTCCATACAAACTTACAACCCCTTATTTGCACCCTTAGGGGGTGAATTCTAGAAAACCATGAAACACGTGTTCAATTAAATACTTTTAAAAATCTAAATTTCAAATTTTATAAAAATCGGTGCCGATTTAATTTTTTTTCCATACAAACTTTGAACCCATATTTTACCCCTTTAGGGTTAAAATATTTCAAAATCCCTTCTTAGTGGATGTCCAGATTATGAAAGTGAACATCTGTCCAAATTTCACGTTTCTACCATCAGCGGTTACGGCTGTGCATGCGTCTTACCTCAGTCAGTGAGGACAAGTCCTTTTATATATATAGATAGTATAGTGTTTAGACACTTCGCTTCTCTTTTTCGGCTGAAATCTGGAGGCATTGCGTGTTGAGTGGTGGACCTCAACGCTGTACTTTGCCAGAGCGAAGAATTCAAAATATTTCATATTTTATTTCCTCCAGTAGGAACGAATCCACAACCGTCGCGTATACTTTCAAACGCTTGTGTCACTGCGCCACAACAGCTTTATACGAATCCGATAACTAAAATCCACTATCGATATTGCTATATCGACAACGGATTTTGCTATACATTCAAAAACCATTTTTATCAATAAAACCAAGTAAAAAGCTAACAAAAGTAATACTTGAAAATATTTAATTGAAACCGCAATCCGCTTGTATCCCCTTCAATCAATGTAATCTTTTATTTCGGGCCCTTCCATACAATAACGGCGTCGCTGTAATGGCTTAAGGACCAGAGATTTTGACAGTCAGTCCGGCTTAATCAAATTATTCAAATAAAGCACATTTCCTCGTCTGACTGGCGCCGACGAGGATTCAGCAAATACTTACATATGTTTGTTGAAGACGACTTGGTTGAAATTGCAGTCCGTTCCAGGTTTGCACTGCTTGTAAGTGAGAACTATGTGAATGGCACGTTGGGGGAGAAAGTTTTTTAATTTCAATATTTTCGGCTAAGCTTTCAGTGTTTTTAAGCTCTTTTTCAATCTATATTTGGTGTGAATATATTTTTTTTAATTTTTAGTAAAAATATTTTTCAGTAGAAAAACTGAAATAGTGTCGTATTCATTCAAAATATTTACAAAAATATACCTAATGATATTCAATACAATAAATAAAATTTATACGTTTATTAATCTCTTAATTACCTATAACAGTAATTGTCATTGCAAATGCCTCGTTGCATATCAATAATATCGATAATGAATACATCTAATTAATGTCAACATAGTATTAGTATGTCCAATCCGTAGTAATGCAGTGGAACAGGGTTTGAATTTAAATGTGATAGTTTTAGGTTCAATTCCCATTTTGGGAATTATTTTTTTTCGTTTTTTCGCTCTAATAAGACAAAGTGAAGTGCTGAGTTTCATCAATCAACACACAATGTCAATATCGTATCTCGAATTCGCATTTGGATTAATGGAGAAGGAGTGTTTCATATTAGATTCTCTCTACTTATTCAGGATCTAATGCAGAAGCCTTCGTAACGCAAAGGCACAAACGTGGTTTTTGGGTTGGAAGCAAAGTGTGGCCTTGAATTCCGCCACTCAACTCGTAATGCCTGAAGAAGTCGGCGGAAATGGAATATTTTGACAACAGCTTCCCAGGTTCCCTCTACCTATAAGTAAATGCAAATGGACATATTATTATTTTAAATATGAGCTAAATAATAAATTCAATTATTTCACGTCGATTCAAAAGGGCTTTCGAGTAAATTTATAAAAATGTCACCAGGAAAACTAAAATATCGTTTAATTGAAATATATTTGGTCGCTCGAGCTGCAATAGATTTCTACTGATTTCCCTGTAGAGAATGAAACTCATTGCTCAGAATGAACTCCAGTTTACTGTTAAAATTACTTAGTAGGAATGTGTTTATACTTTACGTGTATACGTGTACTTTACGTGTTTGGGTACGAAAATTCTTTTGATATTTTTGGCCATATAAATAAGAAAAATAAAGTAAGTTGCAATTGTTTTCTTATGCGATTGAAATATATATGTTTTCTATGAATATATGACGTTAGAAACTAAGCTAACTTAATTAATATTTATTTATTTTTTATATAAAAGATTTGGCTACAGTCATTTTCAATTTGATATTTATTGAAGTCACTGAATTGGGCTTATGACTTTTCGTCTCTATAGTCTCCTTAACATAAACATATTTTTTAATTATTTTATTCTTAAAAAAATAAAATTAATATAGATTAAACCAGATGTAATTCTAAACATATCTACTATCTAATCTAAGAAACAAATAGAAACAGAAAGGAATACTACAACGCCCACTTTGAAATTGTATCCAACCCCATACATATAAAAATCGCAAGTTATTTCAAAATCGATATAATATCTCATTGTGATAGTTAAGGGTTAATTGAATTTGAAATGGCAACTACTGTAACGTAAACCGTTTCAATGCTCAAGCCAACTCGCTTTTTGAAAATCTAATGAGGCACAGCTATTATCAGTATGGTACATTTGATTTTACGCTTCCAAAACTCGACGACCCTATTCTGACGTGCTAAGGGATTTTGAACCTTATTCTATACTAATTACGATGGTATAGCTATTCATTATTGAATCAACAACAGTAATCTATTTAACCACCCAACTGCAAAATCTTTCATCGTAACCCCTTGTTTATTGAATGTCAAATGGAGTCAGTGAGTTTTATATTTATGGTTTTTATATAGATGGAGAGATTTCATTAGTAATGGTCGGAAGTCAAAAAGCTAAGAGAGTATAGTGATGAATC
>HE668005.1:0-25134 GCA_000313835.2 Heliconius melpomene melpomene | reverse complement strand
CACGGAACCGACAGACGACATACCTGACAGATTCGACTCGGTGGAAGTAGTCGAGGCGGAAATTAACCAACTTACTGACAGACTGGGTAGCACTCTCGACGAGTGTTCTAGGGAAATTCCAAGTAATCCAGAAGGACATTTTAAGATCCCGCGAGATCTCAGAAAGCTCATGAGACGTAAAAACATCGCCAATAGGGCGCACGATTCATTTCCGTCGCCAGCAAACCGCGCTAAACTCTGGAGGCTCCAAAGACAGGTTCGAGCCCGGTTCGAGGACCTCAGAGACGAATCTTGGGATCATAGGTTATCAGAGCTTACGCCATCGCACGTAGCGTTCTGGCAATTAACTAAATCATTCAAAAACGCACCGTAGTCGAATTACCGCCGTTAATCCGTCCGGACGGAACACTAGCCTCAGACGATCTCGAAAAGGCCGAATGCCTAGCGGATAACCTAGAAAGTCAATGCTCCCCCTCGGAAAAACCGTGTGATCCAATTCACGTCGCCGCGGTGGACACACAGGTCGAAACGTGGGCACCGTTGCCACCAGCGGGCGAACCTATAAGACCGACCTCTGTCGAAGAGGTACAAGACATTATAAAGCGCCTTAAGCCAAAGAAAGCCCCAGGATCCGATCGCATCTCGAATAAGATCCTTAAAATTCTTCCTATTCACATTCTAACGCTTCTCGTTGCCATTTTCAACACTCTTTTAAAAGAGTGCTCATTCCCAGACCAATGGAAAGAGGCAATAGTCATAGGTATTCACAAGCCTAAGAAACCTCGCACATCCCCGTCCAGTTATCGCCCCATAAGCCTTCTCAGTTCAATGGGCAAAATATACGAACGTATCCTCCTCACTCGTCTCCAAGCCGCAGTCGTGGCCAATGACATAATCCCCCCCGAACAATTCGGCTTCAGAGCCAAACACTCCAGCATACACCAGGTACACCGCCTCACGGAATTCCTGTTATCCCGAGCCAAACAAATGCCATCAGCGGCAATCTTCTTAGACATTGCAAAAGCGTTTGATAAAGTCTGGCACAATGGCTTGATTTACAAGTTACAAAAGACTAACGTACCTGACAGACTCGTGCACATCATTCGAGACTACTTATCAAACCGCTCATTTAGATACAGGGTAGAAGGCACCCTTTCCTCCAGTAGGCCAGTTAGAGCTGGAGTCCCCCAGGGCTCCATACTATCCCCGCTTCTGTACAATCTGTACACTCACGACATCCCCAAAACCCCAGGTACAAACCTAGCCCTTTTCGCAGACGACACCGCCGTCTATACGTCCGGCCGTGTATCAGTCTGCATAGCTAAAAGACTCCAAAAGTCCATGGACCGCATAGGTCAGTGGCTATTTCAATGGCGCATAGAGGTCAATCCCGATAAAAGTAACATCATTTACTTCCCCCTTCGTAGAACAGACTACCTGCCACATGTCCGCCTTTTAGGCAAAATAATTCCCGAGGCCAAACAGGCCAAATACTTAGGTGTCATTCTCGACAGTCAACTGTCCTTTAAAGCCCACATTACTTATGTTCGCCGCAAAGCGGCCTATGTCCTAAGTTGTTTGTATCCACTCATTTGTGCTAAAAGCAAACTCTCTCTTAGAAATAAAATCCGACTCTATAAAGCATGCGTCAGACCCATTTTCGCCTACGCCTGTGTTGTGTTCGCACAGACAGACCTTAGCCGTTTACAAGTAATTCAAAACCGTTTCTTGCGTAATACTACCGGTGCCCCGTGGTACATGCGTAATACCGATCTCCATAGAGACGTCAAATTAGATTCAGTAAAAGAGCACTGTCGCAAGCTCTCTAGTAGTTATTTCACTAAAGCCGAATCGCATCCGAATCCGCTGGTGGTAAACTCGTGTAATTACGCCAAACGACGCCCGTGGGATCGCCGTCGACCCCGGGATATCTTAACCGATGATGCTGACCCCATCACTAAAGCGAACGACCCCAAATTTGTAGGTAGGGCCACACACAATCGCACACATACACGCTACGCACACCGTCCCCGCCGGTGGAGACGAGGTCCCAGCTTTACTGTGGCCCAATCGCGCCTCGGCGCGAGAGGAGCCCGCACTCATTAATCCAATAGGGCATCAAGAGCCCTCCCCAGTAGGCTTTGGTCGAACCGATCGAAGCAAAGCCCCCCACTACGAACGGTGTTCGCAAGTCGCGGTCCGAGTCTCAAAGGAGACGCCCTTGCGCCACTGTGTTCTCTTTTGTTGGTACCTTCCACGGTAGCCATGCCAAGGTCAGAGCTCGTCTAGCTCGGCCTCCCCAAGTCCGGTGACGCTGTAGAGGCCGATATGGCCAACAGCATACTGCTCAATCGAAAAACGAAATTATTTTCAGTTTTCGATAGAGAGATGCGTTAAGCAGGCTCATTTTGGGTGGCGTTTTCTAACAACAAACTTTGCAAATCGTTGCTTAGGAACGACAGTTTTTATTAACATGGCGGAATAAATTGCATGTCAAATTAATAAGTATTTTAATATATTGGTATATATCGAAAATATTACAAATATGAGAAAAAAAAGTATCCTATGTTCATCCCGAGACCCTCAAGAGATACTATATGAGTACTATATGAGTATTTTACCCTATAGAAATACTATATGAGTATTTTATCACAATTAAATTAGCAGTTTGGCCCTGATTGCGTAAAAGACAGACAGACAGAGTTACTTTCGAATTTATAATATAGGTATGGATATATATATATAAATTTAATATTTTTAAAGCAGTAATAAGGCTTTCGTGGCGCAGTGGGAGAACGTCCGACAGTGCGCAAGACAGTTGTGGGTTTGACACCTACTCGTGGCAAGATGGCACACGACTGCGCTGCGGTCTTAATTGGTAAAATATACACCACAACAAATGGTAAAACCATAAAACCACTTATTCTAAATAAATTCAATTGTATAAACTGTCAAGAAGCAATCGCTAAAAGAACAAAATATATCTGAGTAATAAATAATATCTAAAATAGAAAATTCAAAGTAAGATTTTATAAGGATAAATTGAGTGTATCTTTCCTACAGGCGATCGGAGACTTGCTTGACCACTCTAACGGGAGGTCTCGCGTTATTCAATTTTGTTTTACATATTTTTACTAGAGTAGAATATAACGATATGTTTAAGATACATTTTATAGGATGATGGTATATTTTTTTAGGTTATGTTACAATATGTGGTTATTTTTTTTAATCTAGACATATACGACTCGTAGGTAATTGAGTTACTCCAATATTGCCAATGAGTCTTCATTAATAAATGGATTTTCTAACAAAAAAATATCTTTCAATTCGATCCAGTAATTCCTCAGATTTTTAACTTTTATTATCTCACGTACAAACTATATGAGTTTCGCCCCTGCATGCTTCCTTTCTTTTCACGTGCTCTTATGCTTAAAATTAACAATATATATTTTTTTGCTCTATTGTAGCACTCACGATAGTGATTCACTCTCAAGGGAAAGTAATGTTTTCATTTACTTGTTCAAGTTGAGCGTTGAGTTCCACCAATCAACGCGCAATGTCTCGAAGATTTAGTGGAAATTGAGGAAAGGAATGTCTTTACATTTCTACTCCCATTACATAAAAACAAACCAAAATATACATAAAATTGTAATTCTAGTTTAATTACGGCGTATTCTCTAAACAAAGCTGAACATATTTCATTGTTAACGACTACATTAAGATCGTTACTTTTAGACAAATTTTAGAACATTTTTTACTCAACTTTATTGCTTACATTCATTTTATAGTAATAACGTTCTAGTAGAATTTTATTTTTCATGCATATTTTTTTACTTGAGACCTTCTTGGCACGCTGGAACATAAAATTCTCTTGAATGGTGGAGTTTGTACAATATTTTTTATTTTTACATTGCAAATAGCACGGTAGGAAAAGGGAAACTGAAAACATAATTTTAAGACTCCATTCCAAGAGTGGAAAAAAAAAAAATTTCTCCTGTGTCGGAATCGAACCCATAACCGTCACGCTATTGCCCCTGTGCCACGACTCTGTTACAGCCTCCCACAATACATTTTAATACCAAAAAATAAATACATATTTGTATTCACATAAAAGGTTACCTAAATTACCAACTTTCCCGAACTTTGACCTTAATGCTGCTAATTTGCAATAACGATTATCAAACTGCTTCGTAGATATTTATCGAAGCTTCGCAAATGACCTAAATAGGTCCATTATTTCACGATGAGAACAATCTTTGGGAAAGAGAACATATTTTACGAGCTGAATGAGCTCTCGGGCCGTCGTGGCACAGTGATACAGCATCTGACTGTAAACGTAAGGGTTGTGGGTTCCATTCCCACAATAATGTCTCAAAAAGTGGAAAAATACATTGGTATTAGCTACTTCTTTTATATGAACCACATTTTTAACAGATATCAAAAAAAAAATTATTGAAGAGTGTTCTCTTCTTCCTGTCTGTTGTGTGGGGGATACAGCATGAAGTTGATTTATTTCTACTTTGCCTTTTAAATATAAGCACCAAATATCTCTATCAAAGTATTAACCAAACGAACAGCTCTCAATCCCAGCGGGCATTAACGAACCGGCGAAAATGTCGACATTTTTCAAAGCGACACATTCAGTTCCTTCAGAGGCTAATGGATTACGCTTATCTGTTACAGTGATTCCGAAGAAGTATCTTCTTTCAGGTATAAATGATATGGATTTGTTGATAAAAATGAATATAACTCAGTCTGTTGCTTAAGAGTAATTAAATTAAAGAAACAATCTGAAAAGTAATGATGATTAAACGCTAATCAACGCTACGCCTTTGTTGGACACCAGAGTAAAAAAAAATGACGTATTAAATATTTCACTTCCTCGATTTAGATTAATTATTGAACCTACGGCCTGTTGCGTTTACATCCACACACATGTGCCGCTGCGCCACGACTAGCCGCAATATATACCTAGTCTAGAAAAATTATATGCTTAATTGTACGTAACATTTATTATTATAACAGCTTTTTAGTTTATTACATCAATATAAAATCTTTAAAATAAGTACTCGTTGAGGCCACGATAGTGCAACTGTAAACGTTTGTGGGTCCGATTTCCACTCGAAGAAATGAACCTGTTGTTGAGTTCCGCTACTCAACACGCAATGTATTAAAAATTCGGCGTGCAAGCGTGAAAGTAAAAAAAAATGTGTACATTATATAATAGCAAGTCGTCCTTTAAAAACATATTGAAAAGAAACATACATCAACACTGCTTTAAAATAAATTCATAAAACGTATATAAAATTCGTTTATCACAATAATATTAGGAACCGCTGAAAATCAACAAGCGTGTATTTTTTACACAAGCTTTTAGTAAAAGCGTATGTACTTCACCCTTTGTTGACAAGGTACCCGCTAGGTAGCCTGGCCCTATTCAATTAGGACCAAGCTACCTGAATGAATCCCCTAGAATCAGCTTTTGTGGGTAACAAGAACTCTACTACCTGAAAGGATGGATTTATAAAAGTGTGGTCTGGACACGGACGATATTATTATATCGTTAGTTAAGAGTTTCAAAGGCTATATGCTTTTTTAATTAATTGTTTTTTGTATTTTTATAGGCATCGTGTGCTAAAGTCCATTTTAAATTATATATAATTTATATTAAACATTATGTTCCATTTCTTATAATGTAGATAATATAATAAAGTAAAATCATAAGCTAACTCATACCGACGCTGACTGTACTATTGGACCCCTCTGGCCGGAGTAATTTGAAGTAACAACCGGTCTCGAGAGCTCGTCAAATAGAAAATGGTAATTTTTGCTCTAAGATATTCCTTTATGGTTTAGTGTTTATATTTAATATATATAAATATACTTTATAAGTTTGGGGAAACTTCACATATCGTCGCAGCACGCTGGTTTGCAAAATACATAACACAAAACCTAGGGTTGACATTGTGTGTGAGGCAGATTACGCGTGAAGTGGCGAAATTTATCGCCGTTCTGTATTTTTTTATGAAAAAAAATGAACTATAAAAGTGAAAGTTTTAGTTCAATACTACTCGGAAAGTTTATAACAAGCATAGAAAGCTGATTTGATCATTGAGATCATATATTTATTTTATTTAACATTTTATGTTGGATTTATTTGAAAAACCGTTGATTTTCTCCTGATATATTAAGAGTTCAGAGAAAAATGAGCTTTCAAAGCTTAGAAACGCGATACTTTACAGAAAATTTTCGCCTATTACTACTTTTTACGTGAAAACGTATAATTTTATGAGAATAAGTGCGGTTAAATTTCGCACAACTGTTGCAAAGATTAAAATATACATATACATATACTGCAGTTTCAAATTGTATTTTAATTAACCGGAGCACAGTAATAGCGACCGCCGTGGAGCTTGACGCTGTTTGAGTGAATTTTAAACGTTTATTTGTGCAGTTTTGTTTTTATACACTCGTACATATCTACAATATGATCGTTAAAAATATTTTGTTAATCATATTTTCTTTTTTTACAGCTTCACGCTGTATATTATATCTGCCAGAGTAAGAAGACGAAACTCAGTATTACAATATTTCGTACTTCACCTTTCTGCCTTATTCCCAGAGATAGTGTGTCGAGAGGCGGAACTCAACGCCGCGTTTTATTTTGTTACTAGAGCTAGAAAGAGCAAATTAAAAAAAAATCCTCCTAGAAGAAATCGAGCGCACAATTATCGCCTTTAAAGTTAGACGCCGCGTTGCCCCACGACAGCCTTAGTTTCTCATAAATATTTATCTAAAATGCTATATCCTTATAAAACAAGAAATAAGATATTAAATCATAAATGTATAAAATAGCTGCAGAAACACGATCAATTCCAATTAACGGTTGCACCTGAGTTCCCGCGCTGGGATTATACAAGTTAGCGTTGTTTAGTGTTGAATGTTATAGAATTAGTTATAACAGATATTATTTTATATTGTTTAAAGATACCATTTCTATTTGCAGGTACTGATCATTTAAAAAATAATAATGGGACTCTCATATAGAACACATAAAGGTATTGTATGAAACGTTTTACCTAGACTGTGGAATAAGAAAACTATACCTATACATAAGTTAAAACCGGTTAAGTGCCAGGCGATCTCGCGCGCGATGGAACCCTTATCACTATCAATAAAAACGACAACAAAATCATGTTTGATCATAGGAGCACCCTTGAATTGTTATTTTATTCTGATTTTAGTATTTGTTGTTTAGCAGACGGAGGCATGAACACCTCATCTGTGAAAAGTTTAGTTGTTTAACACGGTTCGTAAGATATAGTTTGCAGGCAGACGGACAGACAGACAACAGAGTCTCAGTAATGGGGCCCCGTTTTGCCCTTTGAATACGTAACTCTAAAAAGGAGTATCTTAAGACTAGATTCCCAGGTCTCTCTGGCTAATTTGCTTTGTCAAGGGAATTCAGTGTAAAAATTTAAAATAAATACGTTGTTTATTCATTTTGTATTATGATTATATAGTATTATGATATTATTATTATTAAATAGTAATCCTTAATTACTATATAATAAAATACAACACGGCTAATATATACAAAATGTTACCGTAGCTACCATTCATAAAGTACAAGTAAATTGGGATGGAAATTTGGAATTGTCTCTACACACACCATTTTACGGTGTTTTATTTCTCCGTATACTAAGCGCGGCATTGACTCGAAAATAAGACGGAAAATGGAAAACGGGGTATTTTAACACTCCCTCTGCCTACCTTACTTATGAGTGAAGCTGAAAAAAAAACGTTTACTATGACAACATTTACACACAAACATAAATTATACCTCTAACGAAATAAAAATTAAGCACAACGTGTATGACATTGTACAAAGAAGAATAAAGAAAACAAAAGGACTACAGTCGTACAGGGAATTTCTGAAATCCTGTAAATTCTGAACACAGGCAGGTACATCGCTCTCCCAATTAGCGGTTTCTGTCCGCATCGTGATTAACGAAGGCCGCTTCGACTAAAACGTATCTTTAGATTTGAATACGTTGATATACATATATGTGTGTATGTATGATTGACAGAATATTTGTAACCTAAATACGCGACCGTTATGGATTCGATCCCTGCTGGAGGAAATAATTTATTTGGTTTAGACAATGCGGGTGCTGCCACTTCACGCGCAATGTCTCTAAAATTATCTAGAAAGTGGGGAACGGAGTGTCTCTTAATACTATGTTCTCCCTGCCTTCGTTCTTTATTATAACTTGACGAGGGCCTTGTGATGAAACTAGAAAATGGATTGCCTTAATTACCACTTCAGTTTCTAAAAACACAGAAGTACTAAATATTACATATTAGATAGAAAACATTAAATCACTATTGGCAATATCGTACAAAGTTACAGTGCTACGCCTCCTGGTCGAACAGCTGCACCTGCTTCACCATCAGCTCAACCATTATTACAAGTATTATTACAAGTATAACTAGTCTGATATTTTAGCAACATTTTTTTTAAATACCCCAACTCAGGATAAAAAAATATTTTTAGAAAACCTATAGAAGCTTTTACGTAGCGGGATTCAAAGTCGCGATTATTGGAAATCGTCTAAGCGCTCTTGCAGTTCTTATCAAGCTATGTCGAAATTCTTATACGCTTCTTACAACTTATTAGGGTATTGTAAAAATCTTCGTACCTCTATTGGTAACTTTCCGCTACAAAAAAAATATTAATAAGAGAGAATGTTACTTATTAATTTTAATCCATCATGGCACAGGGTTAGATTGTAAGCGCGATGGTCGTGGATTCCATTTACTTACCCGCTCTGGCATTCAGTTCTGATACTTAACACGAGAAAATCTACAAAATTATTCTGAAAGTGGGGATCGGAGTTTTTTAACAAGAGACTCCCTCTGCCTGCTACGCGTACCAGACGCGGTGGTGCAAAAAGTATTCATATTTTACATAATACAACTGAAGAATTTGCTCAGTTGAACGCGCTAATCAGAAACTACTGATTTGAATTGAAAAAACATTTTTGTGTTGGATCTAAGAAGGTTATAGGCTTATCTCTCGATGAGGCGAAGCCGCAGCTAAAAGGTTGTTTTTATCCTAAACCTGTAATATATTATCTGTTTGTAAACTTACGTACATCTAAAGTCAGCCATGAGCTGTAAATGTCGATCTCGTCACTAAGCTGCTCGATTGGCTTGATAAAATTAAGCTTTTAAGTACAGCTTATTTTGCTTCTGCAAAACAAATCTCATATGAACGGCATTTATTAAATCAACGTTGTGAGGGTTTTGATTTTTAATGATTTCTCTATTTATTCTGATTTATTAGTAAAAAATATTTTAGTTAGCACTAGTTCTTAAAATATTCTTTAGTAATATTGGAAACTGTGAGTTAAATAAAATATGTTATGTTACGATTTTTTTTTTACTATCTTCACTCTATAACGTAGCAGGGTAGACGAATTCTGATGGCATTGTGTTTTGAGTGCCAAAATACTACACAAGTTACATTTTTTTTACAACTTCACGCTTTAAAGGTAGACAGAAGAGACCTAATGCAAGGCACTGTAGAGTGTCAGCGCCACACTTTGCCTATCCCCCTTAGTGGGCATCAAACCCACAACCATCGTATTTACAGTAAGTACTTTAAAACATGTCTCATGAGAATAATTTAAATCAAAGCAATCACAAACATTACACCAAGAAATAATATGTGTACGAAACACGCTACAGCGGCTGGCACGTTGTTGTAAATCGCGTCAGTCCCCTTCGGCGCGCTGCTGTGCAAATGGACTGCAGACGGAAGTTAGACACGGGTCTGATACAAGTGATGGCAAACATACGACTAGACATTTTTTGAACTTGATCCTTAATTTCCACCACTAAACAGGCAATGTCTCAAAACATCGGTGATAGTGGGCAACGAAATGCCTTACCGGGTTACACTGAGTTCCTTTAGACTACCATGCTATTCCGGGATACAGCTTGAAGGTACAAAAATTAAAGAAACTTCATCGGGTTATGATAAAATGTGTAATGCTAACAGAATAATAAAATCAATATGTCTAATTTGAAACAAGTATTTCAGGCCAAATTCTTTGCAATAATCTTTGTGTAGCGCTACTTGCAAAAATCTCCCTACAAAGGTGCTAACGACATTAATAAGTTGTAACAAGCTATGCAATACAATATAAAATGAGAACGTATGGCGTAGTGGCCAATGGACGTGGGTTCGAGCATAAAATTAAAGCTTTGAATTTACTTAAAATAATTAAACAACATCAAATTAATGTTCATAAAATATACAATGTATATTAACAATATTCTTATTCATATTTACAAATATAAATAAAATTTATTGGATAACTGACGTAATTCTTACCACTGAATAAGCAATTTCAAATATACATTTTCATCAGCTGTGTCTGATGTCTACATCAGTTAGTCTAATATCATCAAAGGCTCTACGTAGAGACGTGGATGTGGCTAATTTTATTTCAGCAGCTCTTTGGGTGAGCTTTGCCAATTATTTACGCTCAGTTTATACGATACAATGCAAAATTTAAATCCATTTACGGTTCAAAACTTTACTGTGAAATGTACATTTTAATGAAATATCATCATAACTACTCAACTTAGTAATATTGTATTTTGTTTGTTTAAAGCTATTTTATATCGATTTGTGAATACGTTTTCGTTAAATTTATACATGAGGGTGAGAGAGTGATAGATCACTACGTTTCCTTATAAATCATTGTCTTGTAATGATCTGTAAAAACACCACAATTTACATTGTTGAACAACAAGCGACAAAATATATAATATAAATGCCCTCAATTAGACTTTGTACACTGAACGATGTTAAATTGAACAACAGTAAATTATCAAATATTAATAATGAATGGGCAAGTATCAGCCACTCGTATGTCACTCGATTTGAATTCCGATTGAACAGAGCAACCGTGGCCCTCGTGGCCTCTTTGACACCGCTGACCCGTTCACATACATACGGGACGCGCTCACCGTAACTATTGAAGAAGGTGCTATCATATTATATGTCGTTATTTAATGGCTAACTCTACATTCTATATTTAAACTGCTAGGACTTACTAAGCTTCATGCTTTATCTCTAGGACAATGAAGTAGAAATGTTTTCACGGTGTATCCCGCATATAGCAGGGTCGAATGAGGGAATCAAGTGTTAAGATACTCAATGTTGCTTGTGATGAGTATCAAAACTTAACGCCGCGCTCTTGCCTTGTCACCAGAGCAATGAAAAGAAAATATTAATAATTAATAAGTCATTCTTCCGACTGGAATTTTTATGAGACTAACATTTTATTTTTATAATACAGTAAAAGGGTCAAATATTTTTATTTATAATAGTAATGAACTAAAATAGATACCTATTTTAGCTCAGTATATATCAAATATTTAAAATAAAATCTCTAATTAGAAAAGCTCAATACATAAGCTTTTTAAAACTGATTTTTAATTGTAGTTAAACTTAATTATGTTCCCCACATTAGCAGGTGCGGTCGGTCTTGTTAATTACGGCACTGTTTGTGGTCGGACTTAAAATGTATACCTAGCTCTTGAGGGAATACCGCTACACTTCTATAGATGAGACTAACGTTGAAATTACTAGTTTTATAGTAGCCATTAATTTAAATTTACACTATATCTCCAATATTACTTTTCTGAAGTATTATTTCATCATTGAAAGCACTTTTCTTAATTTTCGAACAATAAATAGAAACCAGAGGTGACGCGATAGCTTGTGTGTTCGATTATCAGTGGAGGACATGAAATATTTAATATTTTCGTTGATTGTTGATTTGGTTTGTGTCTTAAAATAATAATAATAAAATACAGCACTACATATTGTTGCGAATAAAAAACTGTCACTAGACCAAACCTCATTAAAATCTGCCCAGTTATTTGCATTTTCGTAACAAAATTTCACACGCCTCGCCTCGGTTAAATACTAAAAATTGTACTCCACTATGATCGATTCTCGCACAGTGGTCTATATGAGATTAGCGGCGTATTAGATGAAATCCATCAGATTACAGCATCAGAGCGCTAATGCAGGTGCCAGGTGTGCTCGCTCTGATTAATTCCTGCATTCGTCGCGGTTCTAAACGCGGACGATTGCAAATTGCAAGTGTTTTAGTTAGTTTGTGGAATGTAGCGATTATAGCGGTAAAAGTAATTTAGAGTATGGAATTTAATCATAATTTTTAGGATGAATAAATGAAATTAAGATAATATTTAATTTATACTTATTAATAAAGACAAAACTGGTAGACAACAACAACATAGTTTACACTTACCTACGATATATATTATTTTCACTTTTTGTCAAATTCTGGAGATATTAAAATCTTATCTTAAAATTATTATTTGGCTTTCTATATAATCTGTTCTCTGTTTTATACATTTAGAAATATCAGATTTTGTGTTTCTGGAAAATTAAAAATAGAACAGGTGTGTTAGATTGATATATACAAATACACGTAGATATATTAGTGAAAGGAAATTTGAACTAACCTATACATATACCTTTAATTAGATCCTTAAATAATAACTAATTAACTTCAATTCTATTTCCCACTAAACAAATATTTAAATATACTTTTAACAATTTCAAATATAATAATTTTAAACATGAATTCGAATGTTCCAATAAATTAATTAGTATAGAAAATAACAAATAAAGTTCAATGGCTTATCTGTGCAGCAGGTGTCCTACCTGAGTATTAATCGCGGCAAATGTATTGATATTGCTAATGCAATTAAGATTTACTACTAGAAGTAATGCAATTAGTAATATGAATACTTGAAAATCGCATCAAATATTTTGAGAGGCGCAGCGGTAACTTTTGACTGTAGACACGAAGATTGTCTGTTCAATTCCCACTCGAGGGAACGAATTTCTTTTACCTCCTCCTGGTTATGTCTCGAAAAGTGGCCGGTACGAGGGAAATTGAATATCTCAAGATATTATCTCTGCCTATTCTGTTATATATGGGATACGTAGCGTAGCGTGAAACTAAAAATCACGAAGTTAGAGTGATAGAAAAATCACGTGCATATAAAATTTATATGTAAGAAAATTATATGCATAAAAATTACGTGATTATGTGTAAAAGCTAACATTAGTTCGATATTAACTCATGGGGAACATTATAAATTAATTATTTACAATACCTCGCTGTGTTTAAAAAATGAAGTGCGGCGTTAAGTTGCGCCACTCATCACGCAATGCATTGAAAAATCCACATTGCGTGTCTTAACACTGGTTTCTTTCTGCCTACTCCGATGTATGCGAGATACATTGTATAACTAAAGAAATATTTTAAATATATCGTGTTTAATAATGTAAAATAAAAAAATGTACATAACTACATATATTTTACTGTGACATGAAAGATACAAAGATGCTAAAACTGAAAATAAAACAAAAATTGTTATCTATAGTAGTTTATTGGATCAGTTTATCTACAATTCACAGATAGACTAGAATATAAAATATTGATAAAGATATAAATTATTTATAGTCCATATATATGAAATGTGTCTTACGGAGTAAAATAGTTTATTTATTTACGTTTATAACATAAGCATAGTATTATAAAGCAGCATTGGCGCAGTAAAATTGAAATAAATACGGCGTCCTCTTAATTATATACATATTATATTGAAAATATAACGTAAAAAAATACTTCACGGTCTATTCCGCACACAGCGGAGTAGGCAGAGGGAACTTATGTTAAGACACTCCGTTTCCTACTTTCCGCCGAGAATTCGAGGTATTGCGTATTGAGTGGCGAAACTCATCGCCGGGCTTTTGCCATGGTGTTAGAACGAAAAAAATCATAATATTAATAAATAATAAGTATCCTATAAGTACCTAGTCAGAATCGAACTCATTGCCGTTGCATTACAGTCACACCCTGGGGGCCCTGCGCCACGAGGACCTCATGAATATATACATTTTTCATATATAATTTTATACTGACTGACTTTAACTCGATGTTCAAAAATAAATATATCTATTGTACGTTATCTGCAATTTGCTTATTCAAACCAGATAAAGTAAAGTAATTCATTAATTTCAAAGGGGGTAGAACCCGCAACCACCCAACTGTACCAGGATCACCTGATAATTTCTCTAAACACATTAACCATCCGAGACTGTCTGACCCCATACTGTTTGCCAGGACGACGACCTCCCTTCACCTCATTATACTCACTTGGCGATGACCCAGAAAAAATGCTTTAAACTATTTTCATTACATCAGGATCTCCTTGTTACATCCCCACAGCAGTACCTACTGTATATTTTATATCATTCGCTGAAGACTTATAATAATGTTGTAGGGAACTTTGGATTCGTAGGAGAGAAGCGCCACAGTTTCTGACTATAAACGCGGTGGTTATGGGTTCAGTTCCAGCTTATGGAAATGAATGAATTATTTTCATTTTCTCGTTCCGGTAACAACACTAAGTGTAGCATTCTTCTGCCATTCAATTGTATGTCTCGAAAAAGTGGATAGCATAAAGTGGAGAATGGACTATCTTTACACTTGATTTCATAGTCTATCCTGCTATATGCGTGCTACAGAAAGAAGATAAAAAATTATGGCGCATATATACATATGGCGCTATATTAGTGCAATTGATTTAGCTACGGGAACGAAGTTCTACTGAAAGAATGATAATTAATTTTACTAGGTTTATATGACAATTTTTATGAGTTGACATTCATCTTAGCAGAATGTTTAAAACAAATCAAGTTTGCAAAATTAACTCACATATTCCTTCATTATATAGAGGATCAAAACCAGTAGGGGTTTAGGATAAAGCTTCCGTCTTCCGATTAGGACAGCGGATAAAATAAAAAAAATAATTGATAATATAAAAAATAACTTTATATTACGACTGAGAAAACAGAAGGAGACAGTGAGCGATCACTTATTTTGTAATAGATGTACATTAAAACATAACGACGAAACATACATTTTTAAGTAAACTGTACTCTCTATCCGCCGTTTAGTAGCCATCCATTTTCCTAGTAGTTGGCTGGAAAACTCTGTTAACATACTCCTAATTTTAATTTCTAAATATTTCATATATTAATAACAAATATTTAGAACACTTATGGATATTCAAAGAATTATAGTTTATTTCTTTTAGGTTCTACTAAATAGTTTAATAAGTAATTAAAATAATACATTAACTTTATAACAGTCTTTGAAATGAACTTATCTTTCTCTATTTAAGTAAATACTTTACGTAGTTATTTTGCTTCTTAATCAATGTCAAAGTTGTGACTTTAATTTGATATGAAAAAAGGATATAAATAATGAACGAAATAATTAAAAGATAAGGGTAACTTGAAGTGTCACTTAGCCAATGTTATATTGCCAAGCGTTGTTTTAGTAAAATTGTAGCGTATCAAACAGCTCACTGGCACAGCATCTAATTGTAAATACGAGGGTCGTGGGCTCGCTTCGTGGGTTTGAGATATTGAATTGTTTCCTGTTCCTCGCTCTAGTAACATTAAACGCGTCGTGAATAATAACGTGATAATTAGGTTCCCTGTCATGCAGTACGATGTTTAAGAAAAGAAAATGTGATGTGAAAATGTGGACTCTCATCTTGATGTCTTGTTCACGTACTCTTCATTTATTCGGACCAATTTTAATTCTTTCGCTATCGAAATTAGTGTAGTAAGAGATCTAATAAAATAAACAAATATGCTAAATAGTAAGTTTATTAGACCTAATTATTTAAAATTGCATTAAAATGTACGTCGACAGAACTCGATTTTTTTTTCAGCTTCACGTTTCATCAGTCATGCACCTTGGCACACTTTGGAAGCAGCACTGCAACTGCTAGTATTAAACTAAAATAAGCCATTTTTGTATAAATTTAACTTCATATAAGAAATTATACAAATTTCAATATAACGGTTCATTGTTAAACGCGAGTTCGTCAAAACTTTACGTTCAGGTGCAAAATCAATAGTGACTTTAACAATTAGTAGTTCATCTCACCGCGTTACACAAAATTGAATTAATTGGCTTCGAATAACTCCTTAGAAGCTCTATTTTAGTAGAGCATATCCAATGAAATTAAATTATATTCTAAAATTTTACTAGCATTTTGACCTGATTTTACTTAACCTTGAGAATTGTGTTTTTTTTTGTTTTTTAAAGCACGGTAGTAACCTGCTATCAATAAACACAGTTTGTCGCTTTTACCTGAATTAAAAATATTGAATGTTGAGACTTTATTTGCCAGAGCTCGTAAATGCTAATAATTCCTTCCCCCGAATAAGGATTGACACATCCACAAACATCGTGTCGACTGTCCCCACCTTTAGGTGTACGAAATATATGGAAATAATGATGTTCTTCTTAATTTTATAAAAAAATAATGAAATAAAAAATATAGTTGAAACTTTTAAGTTAACAAACAAACACAAGCTAATTAGGTATATTAAAACAAATAATATCCTTAGGAATGTTTTCACATAAGTTTGTACGAACAAATAGAAATATATAAAAAAATAATAGCCAACTTTATGTAGGACATACATTTTAAACAAGATTTTACAATATGTTACCAATAGAATACAATGTAAATACACCCTATACACTTTACAACTAAAGTAATAAGAAAAAGTTAATTAAAGCAGGCGAATATAGCTCTAAATAAATACACATAAGGCCTATTTTCGCTTCACAGCATTAACATTAGATCAGTCATACAATGATGCACGAACTGTACGCAGATATATTTTGGAGTAACGCCAAAGGCATGCAGTGTGAAAATTCCGTATGAAATATATATATTTTTAGTGTCATAACATTTTGTACCAATGTGTTTTATGCGCGACGATTTCGCCCCACTTTTGTTTCTGAAACGTCTGCACTCCCACTCCCGTCGCGTCGCTACAGATGACGTTACAGGCGTGAACTCGGTATGACACACATACTCGTATATACCGAGTGAGAATTACTTAAAACCTTTTTATTACATGCATTTGTATATTACTACCTTGTAAATGTACTTAATATATTAAAAAATTGTAGTTGCAATGATACATGTTATATATATATAGATAAGAAATAAAAAGTGGGCCTTTTTCATAAAATGGTGAATAATGGTTTTTAGTATTGTAAGGCCGTCTCTACTGACAGTGTCTTCTCCCTAGCTACTGCAGGTCGGGAAAGTCCAGACATAATCCTGTTCTTGCGCTTGTAGATAAAGTATATCTATGCCTCTAGAATAACACCACAATTTCTTTGAATATTTGTCCCTTAACAAAAGACTTGCCTACAATTATAAATATCGAAACAAATTTAATAAAGCCCGCCGTGTGGCTCCGTACTGGAATTTAAAGAAATACCGCTTTTCAATTATTCTGAAGTTGACAGTCGTTGTTCGCGAAATTCGATGGGATGATTTTAATTTGACTTTAGTATTTTAAGGAATGTTTACTTTGATGTCGTTGTATCGTGTTGGGTTACACTTAAAAGATATTTTATTACATCTTAAGTGATATTTTTTTAATAATTCGCTTTATCCCGTATAGACGGCGCGTATAAAAAACCTAGTACCATTTTACATTCTCCTCTTTCAGCCTGAATTCAAGCCTAACACTAAGCTTTGTCTTACCAGAGTAGTGAAATACAAATTTATACATAATATAATTCCCACGAGTGGAAATCGAACCTATATCATTACATTTACAGCGTCACGATTCACACTAGCGTGTATAATTTTTGTTTTAGGCAATAATTAACATTTTATACTTAACCCATATTGGCATAATAACAGAGTAAGGAGAAAGATAATATATCTCTTATTATATTAAAAAAATATAGAACGTGAAGCTTTGAGCTTTCATTACGAACCTTTCAAAATTTTTGAATTTATATCTTTTTCATATATATTTTATTAATACATTTTCTTTATTCACGTTACCTTGGTTATATAAAGAGACATACTCTTTTTTCAGATAAAAATATAAGAATAACATTTCTAATATTTATATGAACTGGAGAAAGAAATTGACCGACTACGGTACCAGTACGGTACGGGTACGGGGACAAAACACATTGCCTTAGCAGTTATTAATTAGCCCGTGTCATTTTATACAAAAGAGTGTAATATTTAAATAAGACATTACAGAAATCATTTATTTATTTCTTCTTTTCAATTTCTTCTATTCACACTTATACACTTATAGTTATGTGAAAAATAAAAAAAATTAAAAACAGAGAGATGTCTTATTACCTTAAAATTGCCGTCATTACCGAGATATATTAAAATATGACAACAGTGCTATTTAAAGCATAATTAATCAAATATAAGAATATAATTTTAGAAAGAATACAACGTAATTTACAAGGGGACAGCCGCGGGCGACGCCTGCGTATCCGTAACACTGAAAGAAAAAACAATTTGTAATTAAAAGATAACAAACTTTTGCCTCCTCTACATTAATTCTACTTGAAATCCTATTCTTAGATTCGAGAATTTAAAATGGAGACTGTAAAATATTGTTTTTTTTTGTAAGAAATTTCCAAAAAAATATTTAATTTAAACTTACCGCACGGTGTTCTCCGTTGCCGGCGCGTCGTTACGCAGTGTGACTACAATTTCTTTGCATACCCCGCTCTAGTAGTCAAGATACGGCGTTGAGCTCCGTCACTCAACACGAAAAATTTTTTGACAAATGTGAGAAATAACCTTTCTTACTGTGCGGGAAAAAGTGTGAAGTCTTTTAATATTGTTTTGTATTTGTATAAATTTAATTTTTCGATTCTTCTCAGGCCTGAGGCATTAACTTTAGTGAACTGGTGGTAAATTACTTGATGTTCAAAAAATGAAGCAGGTAACTTCTTATTTTGAATAAAATGATTTGAATTTCAATTTAATTTAAATATTTTTTTCTTTCAGCTTCACGCTGTGTCTCGCTTAAGACACTCCTCTCCTCACTGTCCGTCTAATTCTGAAGGCATTGCGTATTGCGTGGCACAACTCAACGCTGCGACGAAATAAGCATATTAAATATTTCATTTCCTCCGGTGGAAATCGAACCCACAACCTGTTATGTTATAAACACATGCTTGTAGCCTCGTTATTCAAATAATCATAAATAAAATTTCCTATAAGAAGTAGGCAATTTAATTGACGGTCCAGTCCAGCCAGTCCATCATTAATTTTAATAACTTATAAAGTGTGCGGCTATTCGAAGGCGGCTCGCGGCGGCCGTGCCGGTGACACTTGTCCGAACTAGGACCTAACTTAGTTTGCTTGTTTTTATAATTTATAACAACGTGCCTGTCAGAGGCATCTACTATTAAATATTTTTCTTGAGCCAATTTTCTGATAAAAATATGCTTATGATAAATTAATATTTTAGCTATATAGGTTTTATAGAAATTTTTTTTATTGAAAAGATTTCAACAGTGCCCAGATATATTATGTCACAAAAATATGAGAAATAGGTACTTTTATTGGGTAGGGCTAAGTGCCCTTTTTTACAAAAAAAAAAGTACCCAGTTCAACAAGTTTAGAATATTATGATTATACAAAAAACATATACAACATTCTAAAATTATTTATATGTATTCTCTACATTATACTTTTCAAGTACAATAAATTAATGCTATGGGTTAGAATTTTCTTGAAATTCCTGCAGAAACGGGAAAAAAACGATTTTTTTGGATTTTTAAGGTGTGGGTGTAGTGTACAATTCTTTCCATAAACAGATAGTTATCGTAAACAATCACAAATCACCACGAAAACTACGAACTAATCTAAAACATAAATACCGGATATAATATTCCATAACCGTTGCTGTCAGACACAACATTACATCAATACATTTCACTTATAAAACAGCGTATCAAGAGCGACCGCTGCCAAAATACACATCATATGGGAACAAAAGTGCAAAATTGCTTAAAATTTTCCACTATTTTTAGCCACTGGGTCAGAGTGCAATCGATTCCTATGAAACACAATTGAATTGAATTTTAGGCAGCAAAAGAATGTTATTTCGATGCCAAGACTGTTGGGAAGTCCAGAAGTTTTAGTCTTTCGATGTAGGTCTTTGGTGTTTTTGTGAAAATAAAAAGTCAGCGATATTGAATCCCAGCTTATATAATATACTTTGTTTATTTATTATTAATTTGAATAATACTATAGGCTTACAGTTACCATATTAAACGCTCTAGTGACGAGGCAAAGTGTGGCGTTGAGTTCCGCCACTCAACACGCAATGCCTGCAGAAATCGGCGCAAGGTGGGGAACGGAGCGTCTTAACACTAAGTTCTAGGGTACCTTCTGCTTACCCTATTATGTACGGGAGACAGTGTGAAGCGAAAAAAAATCTTATTCAAAGATCTCTAATTTGCGAGGAAATAGAACGCATAACACTTGAACTCTGATATGCATTTTAAATTGATATTTATTCAAAGTTTCTTTTTAATATACAACTTGGAGCACACTGGAAGTTCGCAGTGAGTTATAAAAGAGGCTTAGAGTAGTTCTAAGTAGAGTTTGAGCTTACAACAACATAGCACCTAACATGTTTATAACTCACACTTGGCTAGTTCAAGTTGCTATATTGTTGACTTCTCGTTGGATGTACCTACTTGGTGTGATGCAAGTAGGTTATTGATTATTAGGTTTTTGTATTTAAGGATTGTTATTATTTATAGTTTCTTCCTGTATATAGTTTCTTCCGGTAGACCCTGGTTTATACGCATTGCGTGTAAAGTTAACACGACTGTCTTACAGCCAGACGCTGTATCGCTAAACAACGAAACCTCACTCGACAAACTAAACTCACTCTAGAAAAAAATAATTAATTAATTCACATCAGTATTACACGTCACCACGTGACAAAGTCTTTCACTACGATAGATCGATGAAACAAAAACAAAGGGAGAACAAACACCATTGATTTATCACATTATCATAGCACGACGCGACAAGAACTATAGAAAAAAGTCAAACATGATAAATTAACAATATAAATGATAAACTAGCAATCTTGGAAAGCGAGGAACAAGTGGGAAGGGAAAAATATTTGTCAAAATTGAACCAAAGGGTCCATAACCATCTATATACGTCACGGGAGGCTGTAGTGGACCGCAAAAATAAATTGGGACGACGACTTATGATTTACTTATTTAGCTTTACTATTGATATCCTATAGATTTACTTTTGGACTGTTGTTAAATGACAGTGAGTTAACGAACTTATTTTTATATGATTTCTTAATAATAATTAAAGTAATAGTAGTTGATTGATTTTTAATTTTTAATTTTTATTTTTTACGCCAGTCAACGCGCAATGCCATCAGAATTCGACAGAAAGTGGGAAACAGAGTGTCTTAACACTAGGTCACATCTACCTACTCTGCTGTGACTGGGATATAACGTGAAGCTGATTCATTTTATTTTTTAAGTAGCTGCAGTGGTATTTGATATAATTTATATTACAAATAACATTTGAGTATGTTAAATCTTAATATTCAGTTTAGTTAAGATATACACAGTATTTTGTTTGTTATTTCTGTTTATTATAGCTTACAAAAGATTTTTTTTATTACAGGAGTAATAAACTTAAGTTGAGAAACTTAAGTTTGCAGGCGTATACATTTATTTTGTATGGAAGGAACTACAATATAAGTTGATATTTTTTTTATGATACAAGTCAAAATTTCTCTTTTTTGGAGTTTTTCGTTTATTTGTTTCATTATTGTAACTCCTATGCACATACAATTATTAAATTTGGCACGAAGTACTTCCCTGATTCTTTAATTGCTTCCCTACAATTTTTAATTGCTTGATGAATGCGATATTGAGATAAATGGTGTTGACAGACAGACAGAAAGGCGGACAACAAAACGAGCCTATTAGGGTTCCTATTAATGATTTATTTTGAGGTACACTACCGTAACAATAACTTAATTTAAGTTCAATATGTTTATAATATACCTAAAGCATTTCCTTACAAGTGGATTATCCTAAACATTAACCAAGAACTAGTAGTTCCTGAGATTGACGCGATGAACCAAACAAACTCATCAAGTTCATAATACTAGCATAAATTTAATGGATAGCAAGCAAAGTGGCAGGCAGGAACTAGTCCGTTGCATAAGTCTTGCATCGCATGTCAGTTATTTGTCAAAAGTTTGCCCCTGCACTTAGAGCGTCGAAAACTTCTTCACAGCTGCAAGGAAATATATTATATTTCACAGTTAAATTTCTTAGGTAAGTATAAAAAAAACTTTTATATAACGTTATTAATAACATTGCTAATAATGCTCCATTCAAAGAAATTTATACAAAATCTGTAAAATGTTTAAAAAAACGATTATATAATAAGACCATAGACCGTAGAGCGTCTGACGTCTGTGGATTCGATCCCCTTTCGGGGAAATAATAATAATTTTCCTTTTCCTCTTCTGCCAAAAATCACTGACAACATATTAAATTCGGGCAAAAAACGGAGTTTATTGACATTAATAATTAACAAAAATATCAAGTTAATATACTAATCACATGTCTTTATCTATTTTTTTTTGTCATTTTATTATTAAATTAGTCTTCCTTGCAACGATCCTCGATGAATCCAAAAGTATTAGTATATAATAGCAGTTCAGTAAAGCTCCTAATCACGTAATACTTTACATAGCACTAATGCCATCTGATAGCGGGAGATAAACTTACATTTAGGTTACCAAGTTGCCGAGAGCAGACTTAGTAGTTACTTTTGAAGGATGAACTTTATGTGCAATTTGTTTTGAAACAGGGATGTATTCTTCTTAATTTTTTCTTTAGATATTTCGCTAAAAAAACATTTAGGCCGTCGTGGCGCAGCGGCACAAGGGTGTGACTGTAACGCGACGGTTGTGGGTTCGATCCCCCCCCAGCTCATGTTTAATTTCAGAAACCACCGGGTAGGAAGCTCATTCTGCAGAATCAACACAATACACGGGGGGTCGCTTATAATATTAAACAAGAACCTTAAGTTCAAGGAACGGAAAGATATTGTGTCCCTTTCTGTAGAATGTTCTATCGAATTAGCGTGTGTTCAATTAGAGCAATTCATTGTTATATGTGTATACAGACCTCCCTCCGCCAATTTAGAATTATTTTTAGAAGTAATGGATGAGGCCTTAAGCAAACTTACCAAGTCGGGTAAGCCTTTGTTAGTGTGTGGGGACTTTAATGTTAATATTTTGGAAAGTTTAAGTCCCACCATTAATTTATTAAGTCTTTTTAAGTCACACAATTTACTTAATTTATTTATGGAGCCAACCAGAATAACTCCTACGACTAGTACTTGTATAGATAACATATTTACTGACATTATTCCATGCTACAAAAGCATTATTAATAAATTAGATTCTGACCACTCTGGTCAGCTAGTAGAATTCTATAGTAAGAAAAAACAGGTGGCTAAGAAAAGAATTGCTTTTGTACCTGTCACAGCTGTCCAAACGACTGTTTGGAACGTATGAGAGTTAGTTTACTAACTAATTTACTAGTTTTAGATATAACTTTACCTCCCAATTCTTTGTACAATTCTTTTTTTTACTCTTTTATTAATAAATTTCATTCAATATTTACTCCCAAAGAGATTACAATTACTGATAGTCCTATCTTTGGAGACTGGGCCACAGCAGGTATTTATAAGAGTAGGGAGACACTGTATATGTTATATTATGAAAAACAGTTTAATAGTGGTGAAGAGTTTAAAGAGTACTTAAAATCTTACTCTAAAATTTTCAAAAGAGTTTGCAGAATTGCTAAATCTTTATTTATTAAAACAAAAATCAGAAATAGTAATAATAAAATTGAAGCCACTTGGAAGGTTGTTAATGCCGAGACTGGGAGAACTAGGGTGAAAGATTCTAATTTTAAACTTAGTATTGACGGTCACATTGTTGATTCCGATTTGGAAATGGCCATTGCATTTGAAAAGTTTTTCTCTACTTTCCCAGTCAGTCTAACAAACGATTTAGGTTCTTCCACCACTATTGCAGAATCGTTAATTAAAGACAATGTTCCCGAATTTTATAATGGTTTCGTTTTCCGTCATGTAAATTATTCAGACATTAGTGTAGCTTTCAAATCAATTAGTATGAAAAAGACAGCCGACTTGTGGGGTGTCTCAGTTAATATCATAAATTCTTTAATTGATATTTTGATTCCTGATTTAGTTACAATTTTTAATAGATGTATTGATTGTGGAGTGTTTCCTGATTTGATGAAATATAGTAAAATAACTCCATTGTTTAAATCAGGTAGTACGCAAGACCCCACAAATTTCAGACCGATTTCAGTACTACCTACGTTTAGTAAAATTTTTGAAAAGCTGATACTCAGTCAGCTTCTTACTTATTTTAATAAAAATAAATTACTGCACACAGGTCAATTTGGTTTCACTCGTGGAAGGTCAACATCTGATGCTGGGGTCAAATTATTAGAGAGTGTATTCGCGGCTTGGGAGGAGTCACGTGATGCCTTTGGGGTGTTTTGTGACTTGTCCAAAGCATTTGATTGTGTGCAGCATAAAACTCTTATCAGGAAGCTACACCACTATGGTATAAGAGGCATTGCTTTGGATCTTCTCACTTCTTATTTAAGTGATAGGATTCAAAAGGTAAATGTCAACGGGAAACTATCACACGGGTCACCTGTAGCATTGGGGGTGCCACAAGGCTCTATTCTGGGTCCGTTCTTGTTCCTTTTGTACATTAATGACTTACCTCACCTTATGAGAGATATCTGTGAAATGGTGTTGTTTGCAGATGATACTTCTTTAGTTTTTAAGGTTAATAGACGGCAATTGGAAATTGACGATGTAAACAATGCTCTTTCTAGGATATTACACTGGTTTAGTGCCAATAACTTGCTTTTAAATAGTAGTAAAACTAAATGTATCAGGTTCTTTACTAAGAATGTTCAACAAGTAGAAACCAGGGTTTTGATGAACAATGAGGAACTTAAAGTAGTTAATGAAACTGTTTTCTTAGGTATAACATTAGATGCTAAGTTACAATGGGGTCCG
>HE668004.1:4285-20145 GCA_000313835.2 Heliconius melpomene melpomene | reverse complement strand
CTAGCCTTAATAGCTTTCGGTCGCCTCGTATGGTCGTGAGGAGGCAAATAGTCGCGAGTTTCGAGGCCTTCTGAATCTGAATCTGTTACTTTCTCTCCACATTTAAGATCAATTTCTATATTTTGAGCCGGAGCTGGTGTTTCCTCTATGGTTTGACTTATTTGCTGAAAGTAAATACATTGCTTAGAATAATATTTATTTAAGGTTTTTTAAAGTTATAATGCAATGTGTTTCTCGACATCGAGGCAAAGCGTGGCATTGAGTTCCGCTACTCAACACGCAATACGTCCAGAATGCGGCGGAAAGTGGGCAGCGGAGTGCCTTAACACTAGGCTCTCTGTATCTATCCTGCTACATGTGTGAAGCTGAAAAAAAATCAAAATTCGAATCCCTTACCATAGGTTCATCATCACTAAGTTGCGGGGAGCCGACGTGGTTGTAAGCTTGAGCGTTTATTGTTATTTCAGCACTTGTTGGAATGCTTGAATTTGGACCTTCCGACCTTCCGATGGTGTGCGAGGACTCTGTAATTATATTTTTGTTAATTATCCTATATCTTATAAAACAAAGTCGCTTTTCGTGTCTGTCTGAACTTTCTAACTCTTCTTCTTCTAAACCACCCAACGGATTTTGATGCGGATTTCACCATAAGGTCGAGTATTTTTCAAGGGAAGGGTTTTATAATTATTAGTCTATTATTTGTACATTCTTATGTAAATTAACATAAATACGATAAATGTGTATAAAGTCCTACCCGCTGAGACACTTTGGCGCATGCGCTGCTTTAATGGTAAATACTACATGAAAAAAATGTACTGGAGTATTGTTCCTCTTAATAAGATCTACAAAAAAGTCCGCGATGGCATATTCGTATCTTTTAAGAATAACGTGCAGTGATCATATTTCTGTCTAAAAATAATAATTTCAATATATTTTTATTGTGAGGGATATTTTTCCATAATGGTATTAATCCTTATCCTTTAAAATACTTTATTAAATTTCTACGTTAAGCGAAGATAAAATTTGCTTTTTAAACTATTTCGAAATTGCGAATAGATTTAGAGAAAAACGCATTTAATTATTGACACATCACGCCGTTCACACATCAACTGTATCGAGTCAAGTTTCACTTATCCCTTACTCTCAGCATATAAATAAGTATATTAGTTACATTTGCCATTTAATGTAGATCAAAACTGTCTTTTCTGTTTTTCATTATAATAAGTACTTTAGAAGTTGTTACAATATCAAAAAATCCTTGCTGCGAAACGCGCCTCGCGACGTTATGCTTATACAAGCGAGTTAAGCTTATACAAGTAGAATGCTCGCCTGCCACGCGGGCAGCCCGGGTTCAATTCCCGGCCGATGCATTCTATTTAATTTTCGTCACAGGCAGCCACGTAGTGCTTGCTTTTCATCAGGGACAGAATACCCTCTTCAGCATTAACCACAACCTCGAAAAAAAAACCCGCCTGCCTTTATAGCAACGAAGATTTAGATGCGTTTGCACGTATTGGATAATTCGAGTTGAATGTATTATTTAATGTCATTTAATTGTTTTGGAAAATCCTTATTGAAACTACGAAAATGCGGGTTGCATTAGGGTTTAATTAATGTTCACATTATCTTAAGTGCTTTGCAAACATACATTATATGAATACCCCAGTAGAAAAAGCGGGCGAAGCCGCAGAAGGGTCGCTAGTTTCCTCATATAGCAAACATTTAGTTTGTTATATAATACTTAGATTACATTTGCTTACCATTAATAATAACTTTTGTTTTTAAACAATGTTAAGTTCTTTAATGAAAGTCTCCAGAAAAAAAAAAAATATTTGGATATATTTTACTGTCATAATAACAGATTATATAGAAAAAATATATATATTTAAATTACCTGTGGCATAGAGCCTGTGGGGTCGCGACTACTGGACGACTTGCGCCTGTCCTTGTTACACCATTTCCACTCAGGGTGCGCTTTGAAGTGAGCTTCTTTTACCTTTCAAATACAAAAAAAAATGTTATTAACCCCATACTGATATAATAACTTAATATATCATTCCATTGTAAAGACATTTCATACTGATTGACAGAATCCAACAACAAGCTTCTAGGTAATAAATTTCCCAGGGAGAAAAAATTTGAAATAATTTCAAAGCCAATGATTTCCTAATTTACTCACTCTAAATTCCAACGGAATTTAAACAGAACGAAACGATTCCTAACGGAATGTAAACACACACAACCATCATATTTATGCTGGCATGTAACAATTATTTTTTTTGTTTTCTTTTGCAACTGTTATTGTGTCAAACATACATATACTAAAACTAACCTCGCTAGCCAATTCATTATACTTCTGTTTCTCCTCCGGCTTCAAGGAATACCACCACTCCCCCAATATCTTGCTTACAGTGCGATTGTCTTGATTTGGATGCATTTGATGCACGACTTGACGATGGCGTTTGGAGAATATCATGAATGCGTTCATTGGACGACGGATCCTGCGTTCCTTCTGGGAAAACAAATTAAATAAATAAATCAACTTCACGTTGTAACCCGCACACAGCAGGGTAGGCAAAGGGAACTACGTGTTAAGACACTCGGTTCCACTTTTCGCCGAAATCTGGAGGCAATGCTGTTGAGTGGCGGAACCCAACACCGCGCTTTGCCTCGACACCAGAGCGAAGAAATGAAAATATAAATTTAAATAAATATTTCCTTTCCTCGAGTGCGGATCGAACCCACAACCAGTCGATTTTACAGCACACTATGTGCCCCTGTGCTATGACTGGCCTCCTCAGGGTTATGAAAAAATAAATTCAAATATATCAAAAATTAAACTTAAACCACTATAATATAATCTATATAGATACCCTAAAAATTGGGTTAAAATATAAGTGTGAGCTTGTTTACAATAAATGTTTGTGTTATGAATCTAAGCAAGTGTTAATAGTTTTTAGCGAATTTTATAGTATAATAATAATTGTACAGGATCTACGTCATCATGAAATCAGTATGTATTATAAAAAAACAATCTACCTTTTCTTGGCCCACAGCTGGTTGGTCCCCATTGCTGGTGTGTTCACATTCAAACACTTCGTCATCTTCATCTGTACACATTGGTGTGACGCCATCTATATATATTTAAAATAAGACATTATATTTATAATATTATTAGTAGTAAATATAGTGAATAATTGGGATAAGACAAGACAACCTAGAACATGGGTATGCATTGAAGTAGGCCTTCACTCGAAGAGAGGCTCTTGGAAACTAACTAATGTCTGAAAAATTAAATGACTCTTTTTTGGAAATTCATTTTAGCTGATTTTTTAAAAATTCACGCTGTATATCGCCCTTAGCAGGAGAGGCAGAAGGAACTTGGGAACCTATTGTTACGAAACTCCGTTCTTCGCTTAGCGTATGTGTATGGGAGCGCGAGCAGATGAGCGGCACTAGTAATGTCCAGTAATACCGTTGGCATGCCACTTACCCATCCTAAAGTGAAAAAACTAATAGAATCTAAGGAACTCACCGGGTCCCTCCACTTTGATCTGATCCTCGGTTTTCACGACCGGCGTGTGCGGTGTGTGAGGGGTGTGAGGAGTGTGGGGAGTGTGAGGTGTGCAGGGAGTGCGCGGGGAGGCGGGGGGCGAGGGCGCGCGGATTAGGGGCACCAGCGACGTCCAGGGGAACACCGTGGGGACGCCGCTTGTCGATACTGGAACAATTATGTAGTGTTAGAATAAAATGGGAAGTAACTCTCAAATTATTAATATAATACATAATATAAATACCACGACTAACGTATTAAAATACTTTACCTACTTGAACTATTACAAGCTTTTTACTTGTATAACATTTTATGTAATTACATAATTTATATTATATATAATATTATAATATTTCTTTAAAATATTTACCGATAATAGTAGCATGTGATGGCGCAGGCAACACTGGCAGAAGTTTATTCGGCGTTACTATCACTGCACTGTTAACATTGTTTACCTGTAAATATACACTTTATTTATAAAATAGATAGAGAACAGTTTTAATATGCCTTGATAATCAATTTCGACTGAAAACGTTGCGTCGGCCAGACCCTAATAATAAATAAAATAAGTAAATCATACTAATAAAATGCAATGCAATAGGTGATTATCTGTGTAACAATATGAACAGAATTATTACAAGACATATTACACTGAAGCATAGATTAAGAATAGACATCGTGTTCTTCAACTTTTAACCATTACATTCACATAGCCTGGTAGTTAAAATGTGCAAATGATTGTTTTTTTTTTTGTTTTTAAATATCTAGAAACTTTAACGTTTACATAGTAGATTATATAACGGAAGATATCAATCCTATTATAAAAATAAAGATTTCTTTAGTTGAACGCGATTATCTCAGGATAGGATTAGTTTTTTTGGTTAGTCAATCGAGAAGGGCTATTATATATTACATTATCTTTATTCAAATAAACTATTATAAGCACTTTTGAATCGTCGAATATACATATAAACAAAAAGCTACCACTGCTTCGGAAGGCAGTTCTGCTGAGAAGAGCCGGCAAGAAACTCAACAGTTGCTCTTTTCAAAGTCAATGGTATACTCGTATTTTCCTATTACATTAGCTGGCAGCTGTCCTGCCTGACATTCAATAGACATTAATTGTATACATCACGTATGTTCATCCTTCAAATATTCTTGTACAGTGTAATAAGCTTTACTTGTTAGAATTTGGCAAACTTAGAACACACTGCGGAATTTTATTATATACACGTATACTGAGACCCATAAAAGACTGCAAATTATTTCTCTATAACTCACTGTCAGTGGTTCAGAGGCCAGAGTTATTTCGGACATACAATTACATAACTGTTAGTTTATTCTAATAAAACACAAAATTCTACATACATGATCACCGTTATCCAAACTGCGATGGTCGTGCTCTGGCTCGTTGTTGTTATTTATTTGTCGTAACTGATGCTGTTTGTGCTCCATCTGTTTAACATATTGTTTAATTTAAATATTGTACCTATATTAAATGTGTGTACTTAAATTGTAACAAAACACAAACAAAAGAAAGTATAGCAATAGAAAAACAAGTGTAAGCTAAAAAAATCTACAAATTATCAAAAGCATTATATATTTTATTTAAATACTTTGTTTTCCAAGTACCGTCCAATTTTCAAGACACCGTATTTTAACGAAGAAGATACTATTTTGTCTTGTCTTTGTCGGCATTGGTAACCACAACCAACGCGAGGAAAAGAAAATAATTCGTTCCTAACACTCGGAATTATAGTCGCAATAATTAAGAGGAAATTATAATTTTCCAAGTAACCTGAACAGTCAAGACATCAGTAGGCTCGTTTATTATCACCACAACCGTTTTCTTCTCCAGTGACTTCTGCGGTATAACATAAAACCTGGGCACCGCCTCCTTCACATCACTGTGAAGATGCGGCTGCGATACTAGTTTGTATATTTTGATTCATGCTGTTTATTATGGATATATTTTGAGGTAAATTCAATGATGAATTCAAAGTTGTCGGGGTTAAGTTCTGCTGTATACCACTTTGCATGTTTAGACTTGAAGTATGCAAACCAATGACGTTGGAGTGACTCGACTGCACTGTAGTAGGTCCGTTGCGATTGTCAATCTGAAATAAGAAAGTAATTTGGTTGTTTTGGACAAGTAAAATTTCACATTTGAATAATATACGAGGAAATAAAACAATCTCTCTTAGGATCAATATTTACAGCATTAAATAAAAGATGGTGCCGTATTAATTGACTATAATTGAGATAAATATGCAAAATAGATATTAAATAGTTCACTTTAAAAGAAAAATATTGATTGTTGGTGTATTTGTTTCAAAAATGTTAATAAAAAAGAAACACAAAAATAATTCTTATTCAAAAGGTGGTATTCCATGAATAATATGATAATAACTTGATAATGATAATTGTTTGGAGCCGGTGATACCCTTATGACGCTGGTGGCGACACTCCCTACAGGCGAATTAACTCGCGCCGGCCGTAGTGACTCGGGCCTGTTGAATAAAAATACACATTTAAATAGAAAATAGTTAAGTTATTTAAGAAATGAACCTAGTCAGTTTATAATATCTCAAATCTTTATAAATAAAATAATATAATTAGTAAAGATATTAGTGTCATTTTAATCTACGTTCCAACATATTTTCATGAATGACCATTGACCACTCTGAATTGATCCAGATGACAGATTCAAAAAATACAAATACGACATAGAACAGTACACAAAAGACACTAAATTATAATTAATTCAGCTTAGTTTTATATATGAACTCGTATCTAAAGTATGCAAACATTAACATATTAATAGACAATTTGTACAAAGACTGAGTGACATTTGATACAAACATTAATGCCTAAAGCACATATGCTGTATCATATACATATGGCATACTTTTTTCTTTTTTCTTTTTAGTTCGTGTTTTGTTTCATCGAGTGGGGTGTATTACATACAAACAAACGTCGCATTATTACACACACAACGTACATTTACAGTGCCTCTGAGGCACAACGGCCTCAAATTGGAAACGTCATTGGATTGGAATCATTACGAGAGCAAAATATAAAATAGTAGTAGTAGTGGGAATCGAACCCACAACCCGCCGCGTTTACCTGATGACGGCGTGGTGGGGGTGGGGGCGCGAGCTGCCCAGCGACTCGATAGCTGGGCGGCGTTGTATCTGATTCGCGTGAAGTCTCGTCCCCTTCCACGCCTGTGCCGTTTGATGATAGGGATTTACTGCTACTCCTGTGTTTAGAAATTATAATTAATATGGTTAATATAGAAATATTTATTTTGGACGATAAATATTTAGTTTCTTCAAGTAAGGAAAAGCAAATATAGATCGACATGTAAAGCTGTGCCTCAAAAATGGTCAGAAAGTGGGGAAAGGAATATTTTAACACTAAATACCCTCTGCCTACCCTGCTAAATGCAAGAAACAGCTTGAAACTAAAAGAAAATATGTTTGTTATACCTCTGCTGTTGACCATGCTGTGCCAACGGAGTGTTAGACGATCTTCCAACTCTCCGCAAAGGCAAGTGTCTTGAACAATAACCTCTCCTTTGACTCTCTTTAGTGCAGCCGTCTTTGGAACACAGACGCCGCCGTTGTTTTCCGTTATACTTCTAACGGATACCCGCGGGAGTTGATACCACGTCGCCTTTTTTGTATTTGGTGGGGGGGGGGGGGTGTCGCTTGTGATCTGTTTTAGGAATAAGCCTACGAATAATTAGTAAGAATAAGGGTTATAGCAAAAGGTTAAATATATTAGAATGTACTTATTAATATTTTATTCTATTTTATTGTTACAATATGAAATAATAAATGTACATTTAAAATTTACTAATTCATAACAGTCTTTTTAGAAAAATGCTGACTTACTGATTACACATATAGCAGTATTTTAAGCCTAAGAAACAGTTACTTATATTAATTAATTTATTTATAATCATATATGGTATATTATACCTTGGAGTAGGCTTGGCTTGAGATCGTGGTGTGAGGCTGCCTTCAATTAAACTGGAAGTGCTGCCCCGACTTTGAAGACTGCTTCTTTTGCTATTGTTACAATCTAAGAATTATAAACAAAAAAATAGTAAATTAGATATTGTTACTTATTATGTATTTTTATTACGACGTCATTTCAATAGAAGATAATATTATATCTATAGTATAGTACTACGAATAAACATGTTTTTATCTTATAAGTCAAAGATTTATAAATAAAATCAAGGTAATCGATGAAATGATAGTATTAAAATATTTTAAATATATTTCTGTAGTTGTATCAATCGCCAAATTTCGTTTAACTAGTATTTATACAACATAACGTGGTGGTGGTCGTCGCGCGTGGTTTACACAAGCAATTGACTGTAAATGCGACCGATGTCAGTGGGTTCGATTCCCACTTAAAATGAAATATTGAATTTTTGTCATATTCTTAGCTCTGATCCCGAGACAGAGCGCGGCGTTAAGTTTCGTTATTCAACATGAATGGTGAATTCAACGGTCAATGGTGCGTTCCGAATTCCGCGGAAAATAGGAACAGAGTACCTTAATATTAGGTTCCGCCGTACTTGGGCAGAGGGAACGTAATGTTATGTGTGCCAGAAACAACATGAAGCTAAAAAAATTGTGTTATTCTAATCGATACGCGATAAGTTATTGTTATCTAAACATAAAATACCCCAGTCAGTAATAAGTAATATTTTTATTAAGTTTATCTTTGTATATATATCAATATAGAGTGTTTTCATAATATATTATAATGTTTTTGTTGAACTTTATTATATTAATTATGTAATGTAATATTTCATTTTAATATTAAAATATTTATTTAATTTTAAGCTCATATTATGTAAATGATATGTTTATTTTAAAGTAGGACCCGATCGATATACAACAGGCAAACCGACAATATTTTTAAACATCATATATGTTTTTGGTTTCCATTAGATTGATAAATGCTTCCTTCCAATAATGGGTTTTCTCATATACGTTTAGTTCCGCTACTCAACACGTAAAGAGTGGAAACGGAGTGTCTTAACACTAGGTCCCCTCTACCTCCCCTCCACCTGCTGTATGCGCGATACAGCGTGAAGGTAATTATAAACCTCCAAAAACTTACCAATATGCGAAGGCTCTCCCAGAAACACCTGGAACCGTTCGACAAGGCGCCCACTGCCACTTGACCGACGCCCGGCATCGGCGAAGAAGTGGCGAAGTGATCACTTATTGCATACTGGAACATTTAGTTTTAAGTTAGGAGTTCTATTTAATTGAGAAGAATTCAGTTTCATTCAGTTTAGGAGATTTTAATTCATAATATAATATGTAAGAGGATTGCAATGTGGATTCAATTTTAACTAGGAAATTGATTCTTTTCATTTATTCGCTCTGGTAAGAAGACGAGTACGAAGAAGTGCGGCGGTTGGTTCCACTCAAAAAACAATGTTTCGAAAATTTGTTGGAAGGTGGGGGAAACAGAGTCCTAGGATCCCTCTGCCTACTTAATTATTGCCTACTTTTAGAACGAAGATTTTGTAAAACAACAAATTATTTCTAATTATATTAAGTTTTAGAACAAATTTCCTCATAAAAATCATATCAATTATGAAATGGCACTTCACTACATGTACATTTATTTCAACATCATAAAAAACCAACTAACTTCACTCACCGGCACAGATGCATGGTGCATGTGCATATGCTGCATGGGGGCGGGCGAGGCCTGCGAAGCGTCCTCCAGCTCGTCCGCCCACGGCGGCTGCAGCAGGCGGACGTCGGCGCGGGTGACGCTTACTATCTCCTTGCACGCGCTATCACCGTCTGTCACCTTCGAAAATGAGGAAAACTGGTTTAAAAGATAAACTTAAGAGAATTTTCTTGATATCCAGAGCAGACAAAGGGAACCTGGAAACTAAGTGTTAAGACAGTTCATTCTCATTAAGACGCTTCCATTCTCCATTTAGTGCCGAATTCTGGGGGTATTGTGTCTTGAGCGTTTTGCCTCGACACCGGAACGAAGAATTAAAAAAAATTAAATATTTAATTTCCTCGAGTGGGTATCGAACCCACAACCATTCGCGTTTACACTAGGGATGAGTTCGATATATCAAAACGTAACTTAAAACCGATATGTTAAGGAAAACATAACGTATCGATATATGTTTTTAGAAAACCGTTTTTACAGAAACTTAAAACTCAACATAGCTGTGATCTGAACAAAACCGTAATAACGCAAAACTTTTGAAACGTCAAACGGTTTTATATTAAAACTAACTTTCTCTCTTTCTAACTAACTTATTCCGAACGGGCGTAAATGAGATAAGGCGAATATCTGATAAACTGATATTCGCTACCTCTCTTTCTATCCGTATATTCTTCACGGGCGTAAAAGAAATGAAGCGAATACCCGATAGCTAACTAACTAACAGATTCATGTTTCGGCGGTTTTCTTACATTACATCTACAAGTTATTGTTTCGTCGTTATGAAATCGAACTTCTAAATAAATGAATACAGTTAAAATTTACGCGCAGAGCCATGGGGTCCCTCCCTACAATGCGCTCACGGGACAACTCTTACAATACAGAGCGCCGGAGCGCATTCCCGCGTGTGGGTCTATTAGCCGCGACGAGCAGCAGCACCACGACTGTGATGCTGCTGCCCGTCTCGTTGCCCAGGGTGCTCCACGAGGAGGTAACCGACATAGCACCCCATATCGTTGACTCCTGGGACAGCCTGTATACTAAAATTTTAAACAAAATAATAATAAAAAAATACAGATCTAATGTATCAGGTCAAAAATTAATTGCAGCAGCCAGTGCAGGATGTTCCCGCGCTCGTACGTGAACCCGTCGGCCGCGCTCCTGCGACACACCGGCCGTCCTGTACTACGTCAGTAGCAGAATGCCTAAAAACGGACTAGGAGCAAGCTGACTAAATTAATTAATTAACTATTTTCTCCACCTTTAATGCAATGATTCAATGTATACTTAAAAATGCCGAAAATAAGATCCGGGACATTCGTTGATCAAATTAATTTACCAACTTAATTACTAACTTAATTTAATATTATTAACACTGAAATATTATCAATAATAATGTATACATATACTAAATACAATTAATGGTGATTAATGTGTAATCTCCCAAACAGATTAACCGAGTTGTGTGTTACTGTCACTGACCTGCTGAGTAGGCTATGGAGCAACATAAAGGCACTACTTTTATCTCGGATTTCCGCTTAATAGAGATTAATGAGCAATAAACCACGATTACCGTTATATATAAAATAATTAAACATTTTATTTTAAACTAGCGACCCCCTTGCGGCTTCGCCCGCTTTTACTACTGGATTATTCATATAATGTATGTTTGTAAAGCACTTAAGATAATGTTAAAAATTAATTAAACCCTAACGCAACCCGCATTTTCAATAAGGATTTTCCAATTGTTTTACACAGCAAGGATTTTTTAATACCGTAATTTTAAATCTGTGCTACTAATCTTTTCAAGTGCTTATTAAAATATATTTAAATGACTATTTTTAGATAGTTAAAGGACTATTTTTAAACGGAAGAAAATATAAACAAAAACCTACCTACTAATAACTGCTACAAAAAATATGAAACCAAATATATCGCAAACGCATCTAAATCTTCGTTGCTATAAAGGCAGGCGGGTTTTTTTCGAGCTTGTGGTTAATGCTGAAGAGGGTATTCTGTCCCTGATGAAAAGCAAGCACTACGTGGCTGCCTGTGAGTAAAATTAAATAGAATGCATCGGCCGGGAATCGAACCCGGGCCGCCCGCGTGGCAGGCGAGCATTCTACCACTGAACCACCGATGCGTGTAAGGCAGGCGGGCGCGGCGGACGCATGGCGAGTGGCGATCCGTTTCGCAGCAAGGATTTTTTGATATTGTAACAACTTCTAAAGTACTTATTAAATTGAAAAACAGTAAAAGACGGTTTTGATCTACATTAAATGGCCAACGTAACTAATGTACTTATTTATATGCTGAGAGTAAGGGATAAGTAAAACTTGAGTCGATACAGCTGATGTGTCAATGACGTGATATGTCAACAATTAAATGCGTTTTTCTCTAAAACTATTCGCAATTTCGAAATTGTGTAAAAAGCGAATTTTATCTTCGTTTAACGTAGAAAATTAATAAAGTATTTAAAAGGATAAGGATTAATACCATTATGGAAAAATATCCCTCACAATAAAAAATATATTGAAATTATTATTTTTAGACAGAAAAATGATCACTACACGTTATCCTTAAAAGATACGAATATGCCGTCGCTGACTTTTTTGTAGATCTCATTGAGAGGAACAATACTCCAGTACATTTTTTTCATGTAGTACTTACCATTAAAGCAGCGCATGCGCGAAAGTGTCTCAACGGGTAGGACTTTATTTATATTTATCGAATTTATGTTAATTTACATAAGAATGTACAAATAATAAACTATATATAAACCTTCTACGAAAAATACTCGACCTAATAACCGCAACAAAATCCGTTGGGTGGTTTAGAAGAAGAAGAGTTAGAAACAACAGACAGACACGAAAAGCGACTTTGTTTTATAAGATACTAGCGGCCCGCTCGCGGTTACACCCGCGTGAACTATGTTATTATTAATTTCTGTCTCCATGACTACGTCCTAGTGACGTCTATGCAAAATTTGAGACTCGTAGCATTTGTAGTAACGAAGTTTCATACAAACTTTCGACCCCAAAAACAACCCCTTAGAAGTCGAATATTGCAAATTCCAGTCTTAGCGAGCACCTACGTCCTATAAGTAACTCCTATGCAAAATTTGAGATTCCTAGCACTTGTAGTTTCTGAGATTTCGTGATGAGTGAGTGACCTTTCGATTTTATATATATAGATAGGATAGGATACGACCTAGAATTAAATAACAATTTATCAAGTGTATAACAAGATATTAAAATATACCGAATCATATTAAAGAATAGTAAATAAAAAACCGGACAAGCGCGAGTCGGGCTTGCCCGCCGAGGGTTCAGTACAAAAATTGGAGGTCACGCGCTTTTTCTGAAATTCAGGCTTAGCTTAGCCAGAACCCTTTCATTTGATACTTCACTTAAACTAGCTTTAATACCATATCTTGGCCCCCTTTTAAGGTTATTATTTTTTAGGATTAAACCACATACGTATAGTTATCAGATTTTTCCCTGAAATAGTACTACCAGTAAATAACTAGTTGCAAATTTCATAATTCTAGGTTATCTGGAAATACTCTATTAATTTTGATTTTATTTATAATATCGAAATACGTACTCTTAAAAGTACGGAACCCTACCCCCGTGGGGCCGTTAGTGCAAAAATAAATAAAAATAAACCATATCGCTTGGGAGATCATCTCGACGCAGCCACAGCAATTCATCAAGTAACCGCGCCCGTACTTCCCCACATTCATCTTCTGAGCTGGATTCACTTTCGTTTTCTCCTAAAAGGAAATAGTACACAAACCTACAAGTATAGTCTGGCAAACATGTTATTGATAATGGGAAGCACGCGCGGCAAATTGCGCAGAAAGCGTATTTTGATGTCTGCACATAGACACCCCCTCACGCCGGACCGATTCCCCGTAAGGGCTCGCGGGGAATCGGTGCGGGGTGTAACCGGGCTACGGTACAGTCGAGCGCAACGCTATCAGTTCATTACCATGAAATATGAATATAATATCATATGATAGCATCATATATACGGAATGGCGTAATAGAGCATATTTATCTAGTAATATTATAAGAATTAGTGTATTAGCTTAAGCAACAAGCAAAATCAAGTTATGGATAATCAAATTGAAAAATTAATTGAATTGAATTCTTGATATATGGCGTTATTGAAAAATTTAATAAAAAACTGATTTGAAATTATTATAATGGGCCCACATACAAATATTCTCAATCCAAATTCAATAAAAAATAAGTAAAAAATAATAATTGACAAATAATAAAGGGAACAATCAAAACGGTAAAAGGCATTTTTGTTTACAATTAATTATAGTGTGAGCTCGATTGTACCTATAAAGATGTGTGGGTGCGAATTTCCTGTAAGGACGTAGCGCTCACACTGACGCACAGTAACTTGTATGGCAAAGGGATACCGCACTCTCATTTTTTGTACCTCAAAATTTATTGAAATAATTTACCTAATATTTTTTTTATATAATCTTTAAGAAGTTTAAATATTGCCAGATATTTCTTTATCGATATTGCATAGTATATAAGCTTGTATTATGCATACTGAATGTTTATGTTGTACATAAGTGTGTATATAGTATATATATATATATATAAATATCATGTGCCATTAGTTATATAAGCAGAAGCTTAGAATTGATTAATTATTTATTGACAAAAAAAAATATTATACTATTCCCTACAACAATGTATGGAACAGCTAATTATTTTTTAACCGATTTCTGTAAGAAAAGGAGGTTATCAATTCGACTGTATTTTTTTTTTTTTTTTTTTTTTTTTATGTTTGTTACCTCATAACTTTTAACTGGGTGAACCGATTTTGATAATTTTTTTTTATTTGAAAGGTATAGCTTCCCGAATGGTCCCATTTTTTTTTGGTCCATGTCTGACAATGGTATCCATGAGAAAATCACATAAGTCTTAAATTTGCATTAGGCATGTGCGCGACTAATAGCCGAATAACTCAATGTCGCGCCAACCGATTTTGATGATTCTTTTTTTATTTGAAAGGAGAGTTTGGTGAAAGTTTGGTTAGGTTCCGATTATGGAATCCGGAGAAAATTGAGAAAGTTTGTTTTTTTTGGTAAAAAATTGATTATACTGTAATAGTTACAAGCAAAAACTTTTTAAATTGATGTCAGAAGTGAGATTCCTGATCGTTGCATTTCTTTTCAACAAATCTTAAAAAAGAGGATGTTCTCATTTTCAACCAACTTCAAAAAAGGGAGATTCTCAATTCACCCGAATACTTTCTATGTGTGTTCTTGTCAATATACCAAAATGTTACTTTGCACAAAAATAATACCTAATTAAATGAAGCTTTACATGGGACAACCACAACCACTCGTTGACAACCACTACCACCACTATCACCACTCGTTTAAGAAGCATCATTTTAAGATCTACCCATCACTTAAAATCGTAAAATAAATTAATTTTTAACAAAAACAAAAACCGACTTCTAACAATGAACTAAAAAGTGAAAAATAATTTTACAAAGATTTTATAATTTTGAAGTCGGTGCCAAGTAGAACAAACAGGCTTAGTAATTAGATATTGTAGTAAAGGTGTTGTAGCATTAGTTTGACACCGACTTCAAAATTATAAAATCTTATCGATATTTACGTATCCTCATAAAATTTTCGTTTTGTATAATTTACTACAACATAAACATGATCAGATATATTAATTATCGTATAGGTAAATGTGATTTACTAAGCGTGGGGTAAAACAACATAACAGGGTAACCCTGATCGCACTCGCAACCGACTGCGCAATTTGCCGCGCATGCTTCCCATTATCAATAACATGTTTGCCAGACTATACTTACTATAATTTATGTTAAACATACGTGTACGTCACATAAATAGTAAATTATTTTAAATATTATAATTTTCTCAACTTTTTGACAAAAAATAAAAAAAATTCTTATATCATGTGTGTATTTGTGCGTATGTCAGCGTGTGCATGTATGTATGTGTGTGTGTGTGTGTGCATGTGTACATGTGTCTGTACACATGTGCGCGTGCCACTGGGACGTGTAAAATATTTCATTTTTACCATATCCAAAAATAGTCATCAAATCTTCAATCGACTTATCAAGGAGTTGTGCCCCGCTGAGTGCAGTCTCTCGTATTGCTTCTAATAAACGAGACTCTTCCAAATCAGATACTGATGATCCTGAACCAGCGAGGACAAGTTTATGTATTAAGAAAAGTTAAGTATCTATATGTTTTAAAACACAAACCATAGTGTATTCACCTGGCGGTCTTGTCACATATTCTCGTAGCCATCTCGCAACTCCCACAGGCCCCCAAGCGCGTACGTCAGCGCCCTCCTCCTCGTCGAGTAGGTGGGAGTTGGGCAGTCTCCACAGCGTCAGCGTCCCGCTCAGCTCGCCCACGGCCAGCACGGGCGCGGGCGCGGGCGCTGGTAGCAGGCGCACGGCGGGCGCGCGTAATAACTTCGTATAGCATACATTATACGGGAATTATACGAATGTGAATGTTATTTATAGTAGTAATTAAAACACACTGAGTTTCTACGTT